>JAXIVJ010002192.1:50000-115594 GCA_036785665.1 Chirona hameri | reverse complement strand
AGCACGCTAAGCAGCCAGCAGCAGCAGCAGCAGCAGCAGCAGCAGCAGCAGCAGCAGCAGCCAGCAGCCAGCAGCAGCAGCAGCAGCAGCAGCAGCAGCAGCAGCAGCAGCAGCAGCAGCAGCAGCAGCAGCCGCAAGCAGCAGCAGCAGCAGCAGCAGCAGAGCAGCAGCAGCAGCAGCAGCAGCAGCAGCAGCAGCAGCTAGCAGCAGCGCAGCAGCAGCAGCAGCAGCAGCAGCAGCAGCAGCAGCAGCAGCAGCAGCAGCAGCAGCAGCAGCAGCAGCAGCAGCAGCGAGCAGCAGCAGCAGCAGCAGCAGCAGCAGCAGCAGCAGCAGCAGCAGCAGCAGCAGCAGCAGCAGCAGCAGCAGCAGCAGCAGCAGCAGCAGCAGCAGCAGCAGCAGCAGCAGCAGCAGCAGCAGCAGCAGCAGCAGCAGCAGCAGCAGCAGCAGCAGCAGCAGCAGCAGCAGCAGCAGCAGCAGCAGCAGCAGCAGCAGCAGCAGCAGCAGCAGCAGCAGCAGCAGCAGCAGCAGCAGCAGCAGCAGCAGCAGCAGCAGCAGCAGCAGCAGCAGCAGCAGCAGCAGCAGCAGCAGCAGCAGCAGCAGCAGCAGCAGGCAGCAGCAGCAGCAGCAGCAGCAGCAGCAGCAGCAGCAGCAGCACAGCAGCAGCAGCAGCAGCAGCAGCAGCAGCAGCAGCAGCAGCAGCAGCAGCAGCAGCAGCAGCAGCAGCAGCAGCAGCAGCAGCAGCAGCAGCAGCAGCAGCAGCAGCAGCAGCAGCAGCAGCAGCAGCAGCAGAGCAGCAGCAGCAGCAGCAGCAGCAGCAGCAGCAGCAGCAGCAGCAGCAGCAGCAGCAGCAGCAGCAGCAGCAGCAGCAGCAGCAGCAGCAGCAGCAGCAGCAGCAGCAGCAGCAGCAGCAGCAGCAGCAGCAGCAGCAGCAGCAGCAGCAGCAGCAGCAGCAGCAGCAGCAGCAGCAGCAGCAGCAGCAGCAGCAGCAGCAGCAGCAGCAGCAGCAGCAGCAGCAGCAGCAGCAGCAGCAGCAGCAGCAGCAGCAGCAGCAGCAGCAGCAGCAGCAGCAGCAGCAGCAGCAGCAGCAGCAGCAGCAGCAGCAGCAGCAGCAGCAGCAGCAGCAGCAGCAGCAGCAGCAGCAGCAGCAGCAGCAGCAGCAGCAGCAGCAGCAGCAGCAGCAGCAGCAGCAGCAGCAGCAGCAGCAGCAGCACAGCAGCAGCAGCAGCAGCAGCAGCAGCAGCAGGCAGCAGCAGCAGCAGCAGCAGCAGCAGCAGCAGCAGCAGCAGCAGCAGCAGCAGCAGCAGCAGCAGCAGCAGCAGCAGCAGCAGCAGCAGCAGCAGCAGCAGCAGCAGCAGCAGCAGCAGCAGCAGCAGCAGCAGCAGCAGCAGCAGCAGCAGCAGCAGCAGCAGCAGCAGCAGCAGCAGCAGCAGCAGCAGCAGCAGCAGCAGCAGCAGCAGCAGCAGCAGCAGCAGCAGCAGCAGCAGCAGCAGCAGCAGCAGCAGCAGCAGCAGCAGCAGCAGCAGCAGCAGCAGCAGCAGCAGCAGCAGCAGCAGCAGCAGCAGCAGCAGCAGCAGCAGCAGCAGCAGCAGCAGCAGCAGCAGCAGCAGCAGCAGCAGCAGCAGCAGCAGCAGCAGCAGCAGCAGCAGCAGCAGCAGCAGCAGCAGCAGCAGCAGCAGCAGCAGCAGCAGCAGCAGCAGCAGCAGCAGCAGCAGCAGCAGCAGCAGCAGCAGCAGCAGCAGCAGCAGCAGCAGCAGCAGCAGCAGCAGCAGCAGCAGCAGCAGCAGCAGCAGCAGCAGCAGCAGCAGCAGCAGCAGCAGCAGCAGCAGCAGCAGCAGCAGCAGCAGCAGCAGCAGCAGCAGCAGCAGCAGCAGCAGCAGCAGCAGCAGCAGCAGCAGCAGCAGCAGCAGCAGCAGCAGCAGCAGCAGCAGCAGCAGCAGCAGCAGCAGCAGCAGCAGCAGCAGCAGCAGCAGCAGCAGCAGCAGCAGCAGCAGCAGCAGCAGCAGCAGCAGCAGCAGCAGCAGCAGCAGCAGCAGCAGCAGCAGCAGCAGCAGCAGCAGCAGCAGCAGCAGCAGCAGCAGCAGCAGCAGCAGCAGCAGCAGCAGCAGCAGCAGCAGCAGCAGCAGCAGCAGCAGCAGCAGCAGCAGCAGCAGCAGCAGCAGCAGCAGCAGCAGCAGCAGCAGCAGCAGCAGCAGCAGCAGCAGCAGCAGCAGCAGCAGCAGCAGCAGCAGCAGCAGCAGCAGCAGCAGCAGCAGCAGCAGCAGCAGCAGCAGCAGCAGCAGCAGCAGCAGCAGCAGCAGCAGCAGCAGCAGCAGCAGCAGCAGCAGCAGCAGCAGCAGCAGCAGCAGCAGCAGCAGCAGCAGCAGCAGCAGCAGCAGCAGCAGCAGCAGCAGCAGCAGCAGCAGCAGCAGCAGCAGCAGCAGCAGCAGCAGCAGCAGCAGCAGCAGCAGCAGCAGCAGCAGCAGCAGCAGCAGCAGCAGCAGCAGCAGCAGCAGCAGCAGCAGCAGCAGCAGCAGCAGCAGCAGCAGCAGCAGCAGCAGCAGCAGCAGCAGCAGCAGCAGCAGCAGCAGCAGCAGCAGCAGCAGCAGCAGCAGCAGCAGCAGCAGCAGCAGCAGCAGCAGCAGCAGCAGCAGCAGCAGCAGCAGCAGCAGCAGCAGCAGCAGCAGCAGCAGCAGCAGCAGCAGCAGCAGCAGCAGCAGCAGCAGCAGCAGCAGCAGCAGCAGCAGCAGCAGCAGCAGCAGCAGCAGCAGCAGCAGCAGCAGCAGCAGCAGCAGCAGCAGCAGCAGCAGCAGCAGCAGCAGCAGCAGCAGCAGCAGCAGCAGCAGCAGCAGCAGCAGCAGCAGCAGCAGCAGCAGCAGCAGCAGCAGCAGCAGCAGCAGCAGCAGCAGCAGCAGCAGCAGCAGCAGCAGCAGCAGCAGCAGCAGCAGCAGCAGCAGCAGCAGCAGCAGCAGCAGCAGCAGCAGCAGCAGCAGCAGCAGCAGCAGCAGCAGCAGCAGCAGCAGCAGCAGCAGCAGCAGCAGCAGCAGCAGCAGCAGCAGCAGCAGCAGCAGCAGCAGCAGCAGCAGCAGCAGCAGCAGCAGCAGCAGCAGCAGCAGCAGCAGCAGCAGCAGCAGCAGCAGCAGCAGCAGCAGCAGCAGCAGCAGCAGCAGCAGCAGCAGCAGCAGCAGCAGCAGCAGCAGCAGCAGCAGCAGCAGCAGCAGCAGCAGCAGCAGCAGCAGCAGCAGCAGCAGCAGCAGCAGCAGCAGCAGCAGCAGCAGCAGCAGCAGCAGCAGCAGCAGCAGCAGCAGCAGCAGCAGCAGCAGCAGCAGCAGCAGCAGCAGCAGCAGCAGCAGCAGCAGCAGCAGCAGCAGCAGCAGCAGCAGCAGCAGCAGCAGCAGCAGCAGCAGCAGCAGCAGCAGCAGCAGCAGCAGCAGCAGCAGCAGCAGCAGCAGCAGCAGCAGCAGCAGCAGCAGCAGCAGCAGCAGCAGCAGCAGCAGCAGCAGCAGCAGCAGCAGCAGCAGCAGCAGCAGCAGCAGCAGCAGCAGCAGCAGCAGCAGCAGCAGCAGCAGCAGCAGCAGCAGCAGCAGCAGCAGCAGCAGCAGCAGCAGCAGCAGCAGCAGCAGCAGCAGCAGCAGCAGCAGCAGCAGCAGCAGCAGCAGCAGCAGCAGCAGCAGCAGCAGCAGCAGCAGCAGCAGCAGCAGCAGCAGCAGCAGCAGCAGCAGCAGCAGCAGCAGCAGCAGCAGCAGCAGCAGCAGCAGCAGCAGCAGCAGCAGCAGCAGCAGCAGCAGCAGCAGCAGCAGCAGCAGCAGCAGCAGCAGCAGGCAGCAGCAGCAGCAGCAGCAGCAGCAGCAGCAGCAGCAGCAGCAGCAGCAGCAGCAGCAGCAGCAGCAGCAGCAGCAGCAGCAGCAGCAGCAGCAGCAGCAGCAGCAGCAGCAGCAGCAGCAGCAGCAGCAGCAGCAGCAGCAGCAGCAGCAGCAGCAGCAGCAGCAGCAGCAGCAGCAGCAGCAGCAGCAGCAGCAGCAGCAGCAGCAGCAGCAGCAGCAGCAGCAGCAGCAGCAGCAGCAGCAGCAGCAGCAGCAGCAGCAGCAGCAGCAGCAGCAGCAGCAGCAGCAGCAGCAGCAGCAGCAGCAGCAGCAGCAGCAGCAGCAGCAGCAGCAGCAGCAGCAGCAGCAGCAGCAGCAGCAGCAGCAGCAGCAGCAGCAGCAGCAGCAGCAGCAGCAGCAGCAGCAGCAGCAGCAGCAGCAGCAGCAGCAGCAGCAGCAGCAGCAGCAGCAGCAGCAGCAGCAGCAGCAGCAGCAGCAGCAGCAGCAGCAGCAGCAGCAGCAGCAGCAGCAGCAGCAGCAGCAGCAGCAGCAGCAGCAGCAGCAGCAGCAGCAGCAGCAGCAGCAGCAGCAGCAGCAGCAGCAGCAGCAGCAGCAGCAGCAGCAGCAGCAGCAGCAGCAGCAGCAGCAGCAGCAGCAGCAGCAGCAGCAGCAGCAGCAGCAGCAGCAGCAGCAGCAGCAGCAGCAGCAGCAGCAGCAGCAGCAGCAGCAGCAGCAGCAGCAGCAGCAGCAGCAGCAGCAGCAGCAGCAGCAGCAGCAGCAGCAGCAGCAGCAGCAGCAGCAGCAGCAGCAGCAGCAGCAGCAGCAGCAGCAGCAGCAGCAGCAGCAGCAGCAGCAGCAGCAGCAGCAGCAGCAGCAGCAGCAGCAGCAGCAGCAGCAGCAGCAGCAGCAGCAGCAGCAGCAGCAGCAGCAGCAGCAGCAGCAGCAGCAGCAGCAGCAGCAGCAGCAGCAGCAGCAGCAGCAGCAGCAGCAGCAGCAGCAGCAGCAGCAGCAGCAGCAGCAGCAGCAGCAGCAGCAGCAGCAGCAGCAGCAGCAGCAGCAGCAGCAGCAGCAGCAGCAGCAGCAGCAGCAGCAGCAGCAGCAGCAGCAGCAGCAGCAGCAGCAGCAGCAGCAGCAGCAGCAGCAGCAGCAGCAGCAGCAGCAGCAGCAGCAGCAGCAGCAGCAGCAGCAGCAGCAGCAGCAGCAGCAGCAGCAGCAGCAGCAGCAGCAGCAGCAGCAGCAGCAGCAGCAGCAGCAGCAGCAGCAGCAGCAGCAGCAGCAGCAGCAGCAGCAGCAGCAGCAGCAGCAGCAGCAGCAGCAGCAGCAGCAGCAGCAGCAGCAGCAGCAGCAGCAGCAGCAGCAGCAGCAGCAGCAGCAGCAGCAGCAGCAGCAGCAGCAGCAGCAGCAGCAGCAGCAGCAGCAGCAGCAGCAGCAGCAGCAGCAGCAGCAGCAGCAGCAGCAGCAGCAGCAGCAGCAGCAGCAGCAGCAGCAGCAGCAGCAGCAGCAGCAGCAGCAGCAGCAGCAGCAGCAGCAGCAGCAGCAGCAGCAGCAGCAGCAGCAGCAGCAGCAGCAGCAGCAGCAGCAGCAGCAGCAGCAGCAGCAGCAGCAGCAGCAGCAGCAGCAGCAGCAGCAGCAGCAGCAGCAGCAGCAGCAGCAGCAGCAGCAGCAGCAGCAGCAGCAGCAGCAGCAGCAGCAGCAGCAGCAGCAGCAGCAGCAGCAGCAGCAGCAGCAGCAGCAGCAGCAGCAGCAGCAGCAGCAGCAGCAGCAGCAGCAGCAGCAGCAGCAGCAGCAGCAGCAGCAGCAGCAGCAGCAGCAGCAGCAGCAGCAGCAGCAGCAGCAGCAGCAGCAGCAGCAGCAGCAGCAGCAGCAGCAGCAGCAGCAGCAGCAGCAGCAGCAGCAGCAGCAGCAGCAGCAGCAGCAGCAGCAGCAGCAGCAGCAGCAGCAGCAGCAGCAGCAGCAGCAGCAGCAGCAGCAGCAGCAGCAGCAGCAGCAGCAGCAGCAGCAGCAGCAGCAGCAGCAGCAGCAGCAGCAGCAGCAGCAGCAGCAGCAGCAGCAGCAGCAGCAGCAGCAGCAGCAGCAGCAGCAGCAGCAGCAGCAGCAGCAGCAGCAGCAGCAGCAGCAGCAGCAGCAGCAGCAGCAGCAGCAGCAGCAGCAGCAGCAGCAGCAGCAGCAGCAGCAGCAGCAGCAGCAGCAGCAGCAGCAGCAGCAGCAGCAGCAGCAGCAGCAGCAGCAGCAGCAGCAGCAGCAGCAGCAGCAGCAGCAGCAGCAGCAGCAGCAGCAGCAGCAGCAGCAGCAGCAGCAGCAGCAGCAGCAGCAGCAGCAGCAGCAGCAGCAGCAGCAGCAGCAGCAGCAGCAGCAGCAGCAGCAGCAGCAGCAGCAGCAGCAGCAGCAGCAGCAGCAGCAGCAGCAGCAGCAGCAGCAGCAGCAGCAGCAGCAGCAGCAGCAGCAGCAGCAGCAGCAGCAGCAGCAGCAGCAGCAGCAGCAGCAGCAGCAGCAGCAGCAGCAGCAGCAGCAGCAGCAGCAGCAGCAGCAGCAGCAGCAGCAGCAGCAGCAGCAGCAGCAGCAGCAGCAGCAGCAGCAGCAGCAGCAGCAGCAGCAGCAGCAGCAGCAGCAGCAGCAGCAGCAGCAGCAGCAGCAGCAGCAGCAGCAGCAGCAGCAGCAGCAGCAGCAGCAGCAGCAGCAGCAGCAGCAGCAGCAGCAGCAGCAGCAGCAGCAGCAGCAGCAGCAGCAGCAGCAGCAGCAGCAGCAGCAGCAGCAGCAGCAGCAGCAGCAGCAGCAGCAGCAGCAGCAGCAGCAGCAGCAGCAGCAGCAGCAGCAGCAGCAGCAGCAGCAGCAGCAGCAGCAGCAGCAGCAGCAGCAGCAGCAGCAGCAGCAGCAGCAGCAGCAGCAGCAGCAGCAGCAGCAGCAGCAGCAGCAGCAGCAGCAGCAGCAGCAGCAGCAGCAGCAGCAGCAGCAGCAGCAGCAGCAGCAGCAGCAGCAGCAGCAGCAGCAGCAGCAGCAGCAGCAGCAGCAGCAGCAGCAGCAGCAGCAGCAGCAGCAGCAGCAGCAGCAGCAGCAGCAGCAGCAGCAGCAGCAGCAGCAGCAGCAGCAGCAGCAGCAGCAGCAGCAGCAGCAGCAGCAGCAGCAGCAGCAGCAGCAGCAGCAGCAGCAGCAGCAGCAGCAGCAGCAGCAGCAGCAGCAGCAGCAGCAGCAGCAGCAGCAGCAGCAGCAGCAGCAGCAGCAGCAGCAGCAGCAGCAGCAGCAGCAGCAGCAGCAGCAGCAGCAGCAGCAGCAGCAGCAGCAGCAGCAGCAGCAGCAGCAGCAGCAGCAGCAGCAGCAGCAGCAGCAGCAGCAGCAGCAGCAGCAGCAGCAGCAGCAGCAGCAGCAGCAGCAGCAGCAGCAGCAGCAGCAGCAGCAGCAGCAGCAGCAGCAGCAGCAGCAGCAGCAGCAGCAGCAGCAGCAGCAGCAGCAGCAGCAGCAGCAGCAGCAGCAGCAGCAGCAGCAGCAGCAGCAGCAGCAGCAGCAGCAGCAGCAGCAGCAGCAGCAGCAGCAGCAGCAGCAGCAGCAGCAGCAGCAGCAGCAGCAGCAGCAGCAGCAGCAGCAGCAGCAGCAGCAGCAGCAGCAGCAGCAGCAGCAGCAGCAGCAGCAGCAGCAGCAGCAGCAGCAGCAGCAGCAGCAGCAGCAGCAGCAGCAGCAGCAGCAGCAGCAGCAGCAGCAGCAGCAGCAGCAGCAGCAGCAGCAGCAGCAGCAGCAGCAGCAGCAGCAGCAGCAGCAGCAGCAGCAGCAGCAGCAGCAGCAGCAGCAGCAGCAGCAGCAGCAGCAGCAGCAGCAGCAGCAGCAGCAGCAGCAGCAGCAGCAGCAGCAGCAGCAGCAGCAGCAGCAGCAGCAGCAGCAGCAGCAGCAGCAGCAGCAGCAGCAGCAGCAGCAGCAGCAGCAGCAGCAGCAGCAGCAGCAGCAGCAGCAGCAGCAGCAGCAGCAGCAGCAGCAGCAGCAGCAGCAGCAGCAGCAGCAGCAGCAGCAGCAGCAGCAGCAGCAGCAGCAGCAGCAGCAGCAGCAGCAGCAGCAGCAGCAGCAGCAGCAGCAGCAGCAGCAGCAGCAGCAGCAGCAGCAGCAGCAGCAGCAGCAGCAGCAGCAGCAGCAGCAGCAGCAGCAGCAGCAGCAGCAGCAGCAGCAGCAGCAGCAGCAGCAGCAGCAGCAGCAGCAGCAGCAGCAGCAGCAGCAGCAGCAGCAGCAGCAGCAGCAGCAGCAGCAGCAGCAGCAGCAGCAGCAGCAGCAGCAGCAGCAGCAGCAGCAGCAGCAGCAGCAGCAGCAGCAGCAGCAGCAGCAGCAGCAGCAGCAGCAGCAGCAGCAGCAGCAGCAGCAGCAGCAGCAGCAGCAGCAGCAGCAGCAGCAGCAGCAGCAGCAGCAGCAGCAGCAGCAGCAGCAGCAGCAGCAGCAGCAGCAGCAGCAGCAGCAGCAGCAGCAGCAGCAGCAGCAGCAGCAGCAGCAGCAGCAGCAGCAGCAGCAGCAGCAGCAGCAGCAGCAGCAGCAGCAGCAGCAGCAGCAGCAGCAGCAGCAGCAGCAGCAGCAGCAGCAGCAGCAGCAGCAGCAGCAGCAGCAGCAGCAGCAGCAGCAGCAGCAGCAGCAGCAGCAGCAGCAGCAGCAGCAGCAGCAGCAGCAGCAGCAGCAGCAGCAGCAGCAGCAGCAGCAGCAGCAGCAGCAGCAGCAGCAGCAGCAGCAGCAGCAGCAGCAGCAGCAGCAGCAGCAGCAGCAGCAGCAGCAGCAGCAGCAGCAGCAGCAGCAGCAGCAGCAGCAGCAGCAGCAGCAGCAGCAGCAGCAGCAGCAGCAGCAGCAGCAGCAGCAGCAGCAGCAGCAGCAGCAGCAGCAGCAGCAGCAGCAGCAGCAGCAGCAGCAGCAGCAGCAGCAGCAGCAGCAGCAGCAGCAGCAGCAGCAGCAGCAGCAGCAGCAGCAGCAGCAGCAGCAGCAGCAGCAGCAGCAGCAGCAGCAGCAGCAGCAGCAGCAGCAGCAGCAGCAGCAGCAGCAGCAGCAGCAGCAGCAGCAGCAGCAGCAGCAGCAGCAGCAGCAGCAGCAGCAGCAGCAGCAGCAGCAGCAGCAGCAGCAGCAGCAGCAGCAGCAGCAGCAGCAGCAGCAGCAGCAGCAGCAGCAGCAGCAGCAGCAGCAGCAGCAGCAGCAGCAGCAGCAGCAGCAGCAGCAGCAGCAGCAGCAGCAGCAGCAGCAGCAGCAGCAGCAGCAGCAGCAGCAGCAGCAGCAGCAGCAGCAGCAGCAGCAGCAGCAGCAGCAGCAGCAGCAGCAGCAGCAGCAGCAGCAGCAGCAGCAGCAGCAGCAGCAGCAGCAGCAGCAGCAGCAGCAGCAGCAGCAGCAGCAGCAGCAGCAGCAGCAGCAGCAGCAGCAGCAGCAGCAGCAGCAGCAGCAGCAGCAGCAGCAGCAGCAGCAGCAGCAGCAGCAGCAGCAGCAGCAGCAGCAGCAGCAGCAGCAGCAGCAGCAGCAGCAGCAGCAGCAGCAGCAGCAGCAGCAGCAGCAGCAGCAGCAGCAGCAGCAGCAGCAGCAGCAGCAGCAGCAGCAGCAGCAGCAGCAGCAGCAGCAGCAGCAGCAGCAGCAGCAGCAGCAGCAGCAGCAGCAGCAGCAGCAGCAGCAGCAGCAGCAGCAGCAGCAGCAGCAGCAGCAGCAGCAGCAGCAGCAGCAGCAGCAGCAGCAGCAGCAGCAGCAGCAGCAGCAGCAGCAGCAGCAGCAGCAGCAGCAGCAGCAGCAGCAGCAGCAGCAGCAGCAGCAGCAGCAGCAGCAGCAGCAGCAGCAGCAGCAGCAGCAGCAGCAGCAGCAGCAGCAGCAGCAGCAGCAGCAGCAGCAGCAGCAGCAGCAGCAGCAGCAGCAGCAGCAGCAGCAGCAGCAGCAGCAGCAGCAGCAGCAGCAGCAGCAGCAGCAGCAGCAGCAGCAGCAGCAGCAGCAGCAGCAGCAGCAGCAGCAGCAGCAGCAGCAGCAGCAGCAGCAGCAGCAGCAGCAGCAGCAGCAGCAGCAGCAGCAGCAGCAGCAGCAGCAGCAGCAGCAGCAGCAGCAGCAGCAGCAGCAGCAGCAGCAGCAGCAGCAGCAGCAGCAGCAGCAGCAGCAGCAGCAGCAGCAGCAGCAGCAGCAGCAGCAGCAGCAGCAGCAGCAGCAGCAGCAGCAGCAGCAGCAGCAGCAGCAGCAGCAGCAGCAGCAGCAGCAGCAGCAGCAGCAGCAGCAGCAGCAGCAGCAGCAGCAGCAGCAGCAGCAGCAGCAGCAGCAGCAGCAGCAGCAGCAGCAGCAGCAGCAGCAGCAGCAGCAGCAGCAGCAGCAGCAGCAGCAGCAGCAGCAGCAGCAGCAGCAGCAGCAGCAGCAGCAGCAGCAGCAGCAGCAGCAGCAGCAGCAGCAGCAGCAGCAGCAGCAGCAGCAGCAGCAGCAGCAGCAGCAGCAGCAGCAGCAGCAGCAGCAGCAGCAGCAGCAGCAGCAGCAGCAGCAGCAGCAGCAGCAGCAGCAGCAGCAGCAGCAGCAGCAGCAGCAGCAGCAGCAGCAGCAGCAGCAGCAGCAGCAGCAGCAGCAGCAGCAGCAGCAGCAGCAGCAGCAGCAGCAGCAGCAGCAGCAGCAGCAGCAGCAGCAGCAGCAGCAGCAGCAGCAGCAGCAGCAGCAGCAGCAGCAGCAGCAGCAGCAGCAGCAGCAGCAGCAGCAGCAGCAGCAGCAGCAGCAGCAGCAGCAGCAGCAGCAGCAGCAGCAGCAGCAGCAGCAGCAGCAGCAGCAGCAGCAGCAGCAGCAGCAGCAGCAGCAGCAGCAGCAGCAGCAGCAGCAGCAGCAGCAGCAGCAGCAGCAGCAGCAGCAGCAGCAGCAGCAGCAGCAGCAGCAGCAGCAGCAGCAGCAGCAGCAGCAGCAGCAGCAGCAGCAGCAGCAGCAGCAGCAGCAGCAGCAGCAGCAGCAGCAGCAGCAGCAGCAGCAGCAGCAGCAGCAGCAGCAGCAGCAGCAGCAGCAGCAGCAGCAGCAGCAGCAGCAGCAGCAGCAGCAGCAGCAGCAGCAGCAGCAGCAGCAGCAGCAGCAGCAGCAGCAGCAGCAGCAGCAGCAGCAGCAGCAGCAGCAGCAGCAGCAGCAGCAGCAGCAGCAGCAGCAGCAGCAGCAGCAGCAGCAGCAGCAGCAGCAGCAGCAGCAGCAGCAGCAGCAGCAGCAGCAGCAGCAGCAGCAGCAGCAGCAGCAGCAGCAGCAGCAGCAGCAGCAGCAGCAGCAGCAGCAGCAGCAGCAGCAGCAGCAGCAGCAGCAGCAGCAGCAGCAGCAGCAGCAGCAGCAGCAGCAGCAGCAGCAGCAGCAGCAGCAGCAGCAGCAGCAGCAGCAGCAGCAGCAGCAGCAGCAGCAGCAGCAGCAGCAGCAGCAGCAGCAGCAGCAGCAGCAGCAGCAGCAGCAGCAGCAGCAGCAGCAGCAGCAGCAGCAGCAGCAGCAGCAGCAGCAGCAGCAGCAGCAGCAGCAGCAGCAGCAGCAGCAGCAGCAGCAGCAGCAGCAGCAGCAGCAGCAGCAGCAGCAGCAGCAGCAGCAGCAGCAGCAGCAGCAGCAGCAGCAGCAGCAGCAGCAGCAGCAGCAGCAGCAGCAGCAGCAGCAGCAGCAGCAGCAGCAGCAGCAGCAGCAGCAGCAGCAGCAGCAGCAGCAGCAGCAGCAGCAGCAGCAGCAGCAGCAGCAGCAGCAGCAGCAGCAGCAGCAGCAGCAGCAGCAGCAGCAGCAGCAGCAGCAGCAGCAGCAGCAGCAGCAGCAGCAGCAGCAGCAGCAGCAGCAGCAGCAGCAGCAGCAGCAGCAGCAGCAGCAGCAGCAGCAGCAGCAGCAGCAGCAGCAGCAGCAGCAGCAGCAGCAGCAGCAGCAGCAGCAGCAGCAGCAGCAGCAGCAGCAGCAGCAGCAGCAGCAGCAGCAGCAGCAGCAGCAGCAGCAGCAGCAGCAGCAGCAGCAGCAGCAGCAGCAGCAGCAGCAGCAGCAGCAGCAGCAGCAGCAGCAGCAGCAGCAGCAGCAGCAGCAGCAGCAGCAGCAGCAGCAGCAGCAGCAGCAGCAGCAGCAGCAGCAGCAGCAGCAGCAGCAGCAGCAGCAGCAGCAGCAGCAGCAGCAGCAGCAGCAGCAGCAGCAGCAGCAGCAGCAGCAGCAGCAGCAGCAGCAGCAGCAGCAGCAGCAGCAGCAGCAGCAGCAGCAGCAGCAGCAGCAGCAGCAGCAGCAGCAGCAGCAGCAGCAGCAGCAGCAGCAGCAGCAGCAGCAGCAGCAGCAGCAGCAGCAGCAGCAGCAGCAGCAGCAGCAGCAGCAGCAGCAGCAGCAGCAGCAGCAGCAGCAGCAGCAGCAGCAGCAGCAGCAGCAGCAGCAGCAGCAGCAGCAGCAGCAGCAGCAGCAGCAGCAGCAGCAGCAGCAGCAGCAGCAGCAGCAGCAGCAGCAGCAGCAGCAGCAGCAGCAGCAGCAGCAGCAGCAGCAGCAGCAGCAGCAGCAGCAGCAGCAGCAGCAGCAGCAGCAGCAGCAGCAGCAGCAGCAGCAGCAGCAGCAGCAGCAGCAGCAGCAGCAGCAGCAGCAGCAGCAGCAGCAGCAGCAGCAGCAGCAGCAGCAGCAGCAGCAGCAGCAGCAGCAGCAGCAGCAGCAGCAGCAGCAGCAGCAGCAGCAGCAGCAGCAGCAGCAGCAGCAGCAGCAGCAGCAGCAGCAGCAGCAGCAGCAGCAGCAGCAGCAGCAGCAGCAGCAGCAGCAGCAGCAGCAGCAGCAGCAGCAGCAGCAGCAGCAGCAGCAGCAGCAGCAGCAGCAGCAGCAGAAGGTCCTGGTTATCGCATCGCTCCTGGTGGCCGCCGTCAGCGCCGGCGGCGGACACGGCGGCGGACACGGTGGCAGACACGGTGGTGGATATGGTGGCGACCATAACGTCCCGACCTCTTACAAGTTCTCCTACGGCGTCGACGACCCGCACTACGGCCCCAAGTTCTCCCACAGCGAGAGCAACTACGGCAAGGCGGCTCAGGGCTACTACAGCGTGGCGCTGCCGGACGGCCGCACCCAGCACGTCAAGTACCACTCGGATCAGTACGGCTACGGCGGACACAACGCCGAGGTGACGTACTCGGGTTCCGCCTCGCACGGCGGACACGGCGGACACGGCGGCGGAAACGGCGGCGGACACGGCGGCGGATACGGCAGCGGATACTAGAGCCGTCTCACAGACCCTGTACCGTCTTTGTGACAGCCGCGGTCCCGTCTTTCTGACCCGTGCTCTGGCTCTGTTGATGTCTATTGTTTGTGTACTACATTTGTCTCGTGCAAATACGCAACACGCTGTCTTTTGAACCAAGGAAACCATGTAAGAATATACATATTTATACCCACATTTTATTTGTCAGTCATATGACTCAAGAGTTCAATTGAGGATTTTGCGTGCTATCTTTAGTGAGAATGCCAATAAGGCTCTGGGCGGAGAAGCGGGCGCTTGCGGCTGCCTCCGGTGGTTTGTAGGTCAACACCCACTTAGTCTTGCAAGATTAAATGCGGACGAACATATTAAATAAATTGACAGGATCATGGTAAAGTTAATCTCGGAACAACGAACAAAATATCGCAGTACACAAATGGACACGTTCTGAAAAAAGGCCCGGATGCCAGATGTGAACGCACAATCGTCCAGTTTAAAGATTGCTGGGGGTAAGAAGTTTCTTCACGGAAATAGTCCAAATAAATGGAAAGCAGTAGTGAAAGCTAAATTAACAATCGTATAGGTCACCTCAGTATTTCACTGCGAGAGAGGTATGTCGATTGTACCTTTCAATGATGGATTGGAGGTGGGGATAGATTAATATGGGCTTAAAATATGTGGTCATCTTGATAAATAAGTTACCGGTAGCCAACTGAATCAAAGTCATTTTGGATAAGGAACCGTATGGATCTTGAGGAAACCACAACACACGGAAACACGAGCTAATTTGACACGGTGCGGTAGGAATACAAGACTTGTACCAAACGGATCGCAGCATATCCTCACACTCGAATAATTTAATAAGTAGATATTTTTCTATTCATTTCCTGGCACAGCAGTCTATTCTGCATAGTATCGCAAGGGATATAAACCAGATAACTGCACGTGTAAAACCATATGCAGATGAACTGGGAAGTATCCAGAAACTGGAAAAGTAGATACAACGGCGAAATGAGCATATCAGCATCTTTCTTGACAGATCCAAGCCAATCATACCAAAATTTGGAAACTGCATTGGCAAAGCGAACTAGCTCTTAATCAGAAATATTGCTTGGACAAACTTACGACTGACCATATTGTCATTACCGACGATTTGAATCTCAGGTGGCTTCAATTAAGAATATTGCAAAGAACCATTACCATCAATGCTCATTTGACAGCATATACGGCATAAGGGAGACGGCAGACTGGGGAAGATATCCGGGTAGGAGGGAGTCTATACCACATATATTCCTTCATTGTCTTGTTGTGACTAAATTGTGAGATTTTCAAAAAATGCTAGGAGTTGTTGATATAACATAATAAAGTGTGATAATATGTATGTATGTATGTATTCGTAAAAATCTCCACATCGTGACTCTTCCGATTTCAGAGTCAATACAGTAAACACAATTATAAAAGCACAAATCAACAAACACGTTTAAAATAACTACACTCCATCACCCTTTAGCCATCTCAGTACACCCGCGTGAAAAAGACCGGGCGACTCGACTATCCTAAGCTGAGCTGGTAGACGGTTCCAGGCGGTGGTGGCCCGACATAGAAATGATCGGCGAGCGAGCTCCGTGCGCACGCGTGGAGTTTGCAGCATCATGCTCTCCGATCCCCGCGTGGTCCGGTCGGATACGTTTGCACGAGGCAACACAAGTGCGCGCAGATGGTCAGGCGACTTCGGCGACCTCAGTATCTGGTAGAGTACCACCAAGTCACGTTCAGTCAGCAGCTCTTCTACTTTAAACCACCCAAGTGACTTTAGAGAGGTCGAAATGTGTTGTGACCTTTTCAGTCCGGTGATGATTTTGGCACCAACATTTAAAGCCTTCTGTATCCTATACTTTTCAGTTTTTGAGCAGCTTCCCCACACAGTCAGGCAGTATATGATGTGGGGATGAACAAGCCCTTCGATTATGGTCTGTTTTGTCTCGGGTGGTAATTGATGGCTCAGCTTCGCCAATCCCACCAGTATACTGTAGCAACGCCTGACGATGGCAGATACTTGGAGTTCCCAATTTAAACCAGAGTCTAATATTACCCCGAGGACTTTAACAGAAGAAGAAGGTCTGATGTTTTGCGATCCAAAACGTATTTCAAAACTTTCGTCAATGGAAAGTCGCTTAGATTTCACAACCAAAAGATCTGTTTTAGTGGGATTAATTTTGAGACGATTTTGTGTAAACCAATTTAGGGCAGTGTCCAGCGTGGTCTCCACTCTGACACGGAGGTCACCAACGTTAGCCGGAGTATCCGCATCAATAAATTGCTCGTCGTCTGCATACATAATGAGCTGGCCATGGTGAATAAAAGAAGTCAAGTCATTTGTGAACAATAAAAACAGAATCGGCCCCAAAGTACTCCCCTGTACCACCCCGTGCGTCACTGGGAGCGGCGTCGAACACCCTGCTACACGCTGCGCACGACCCTCGAGCCACCCCCGGAACCAATGGTCATCAACACCATACCATCCGAGCTTCTCCAGGAGCCGGCAATACTGCACGCTGTCAAACGCCTTGGACGTGTCAGTTGTCGTCAACGTCGAGACGAGGCCACGGTCCATGTTGCTAATCAGCATGTTGACAGCACACAACATCGCCGACTCCGTGGAGTGGCCCGGACGGAAGCCATGCTGTTCGGCGCACATGATGTGATGCTCGGTTAAATATGTCGACAACTGGTTTCCGACCACTGAACCACTGAAAGAGTAGATTGAACATGCCGGATCTGAGCGCAGAATAGTCCAGTTTAAAGATGTGGGGTAAGAAGTTTGTTGAAGGAAATAGTCCAAATAAATGGAAAGCAGTATAGTGAAAGACAGTAATCTAAAGACAGTAAAAGTAATCCGATGTGCATTGTATAAAAACATCCAATTACATATTTTCCATACCACTTATTATACTATTGTTTCATTTTTGACATAACCTTATCTTCCGGTTGTATACAATACACTAATTACAATACAATACACTAATAATAGGAAGCCCATTCGCTGCAGCCTTCTTTCGTCGCTGGTGTTGTATCAAAATGTCGTGAAAATGTTGTCGTTGCCATCGTGAAAAGAGGAAAATATCGTCCAGACAATTACCAATGTCACAATTAACACCATTCCACAAAACATAGATTAGGGCGAACGTTTCTAAATCCTGCATGATGTCTTGGAAGTCTGAATTTCGAAATCTCGCTTTTTCGAGAAAAAAACAACTAGCTCGAGCAGCGAGGCGCTCGATCCACCCTGGATTGGCCTGTGTTGGCAACGGAGGAAATGTTTGAGGGCAAGCCTGCAAAGACAAATACCTATCTATCAAATATTAAATATTTATGATTATTAATTTTCTATCATCTTTTTATCTGTAGTGAAAATTACTTTGTTTACCTTCAACTTTAGACGACACTCAATATGAGCGAAGCTATGGGAATTAGTGTATTGTATACAACCGGAAGATAAGGTTATGTCAAAAATGAAACAATAGTATAATAAGTGGTATGGAAAATATGTAATTGGATGTTTTGTATACAATGCACATCGGATTACTTTTACTGTCTTTAGATTACTGTCTTTCACTATACTGCTTTCCATTTATTTGGACTATTTCCGTCAACAAACTTCTTACCCCACATCTTTAAACTGGACTATTCTGCGCTCAGATCCGGCATATTCAATCTACTCTTTTCCCGAACGTGTCTTTGTGTACTGAGATAATTTTGTGTTGTCGCCCCAAATTAACTTTGACATGACCCCATGAATTGCTTTAATATGTTCGTATTTAATCTTGCAAGACCAAGAGGGTGTTCGCCTACAAACCACCGGAGGCAGCGGCAAGCGTCCCATTCTCCGCACAGAGCCATATCGGTATTCTCACTATGTATATAACACGCAATGTCCTCAATGGAACTCGCGAGTCAGGTGACCCACAAATAAAATGTGGGTATAACTTTGTATATTCTTACATGGTTTGCGTGGTTCAGAACACAGCGTGTTGAGTATTTACACGAGACACATGTAGTACACAAGCAACAGAGCCAGAGCACCGGTCAGAAAGGCGGGACCGTGGCTGTCACAAAGACGGTGCAGGGGCTGTGAGACGGCTCTAGTGTCCGCTGCCGTATCCACCGCCGTGTCCGCTGCTGTGTCCACCGTTTCCGCCGCCGTGTCCGCCGTGTCTGCCGTGCGAGGCGGATCCCGAGTACGTCACCTCGGCGTTGTGTCCGCCGTAGCCGTACTGGTCCGAGTGGTACTTGACGTGCTGGGTGCGGCCGTCCGGCAGCGCCACGCTGTAGTAGCCCTGAGCCGCCTTGCCGTCGTTGCTCTGGCTGTGGGAGAACTTGGGGCCGTAGTGCGGGTCGTCGACGCCGTAGGAGAACTTGTAAGAGGTTGGGACGTTATGGTCGCCACCATATCCACCACCGTGTCCGCCGCCGTGTCCTCCTCCGTGTCCGCCGCCGTGTCCGCCTCCGTGTCCGCCGCCGTGTCCACCTCCGTGTCCGCCTCCGTTGCCACCGCCGTGTCCACCTCCGGCGCTGACGGCGGCCACCAGGAGCGATGCGATAACCAGGACCTTCATAATGCTGCTGCTACTGCTGCTGCTACTGCTGCTGCTGCTGCTACTGCTGCTGCTACTGCTGCTGCTGCTGCTGTTGCTGCTGCTGTGGTCACACTGTTGTGGAACGCTGGGTGGACTGCTGCCCTGACCAATCGGCGTCCCCGTTATATACGTCTGAGGGCAGGGCTGGGTCCCGGGGGCAGCGGAGGGTGACCGGGCTGACCCACGCGAGTCTGTCCTCACGACTCGGGCTACAGCTGGTTCACGCGGGGCACCCGCAGTGTCTCGGGCGGGGTTTAGCCGCAGTCACGCCCCGGTCGACACCTGGGGTCACCGGGAGGTCGTGAGTTGGCTGGTGACGCCGTCGTGTCGCCGATCGCGGCCGTGAAAGTTAAACAATCAGCACAAACATACAAGTCAGGCTTTGCTTGGCTGGGCTGGACTGTGTGTCAATGAGCCATAACAACGTTATTACACCGAAAAGAAAGGTTAGCCTTGGGAAAGATTGGGAAGCATAATATATGTGTTGCGAGAGCAAAATCACGTCAACCATAAAAAATCACGCAAAATCACGTCCCTCGTCTAACAACCACAAATGTCGCCAGTGACGGCTTATCGAGACCCGCCAGCCTACCTAAATTATTATATATAATCCTGCTATTTTCCGTTTTCACGAAGGATTATTGCGCTGAAAAGATTCTGACAAGTTTCTGAAAAGTTGTTAAAGTTTTGGTATTAAAGTCTTAAGTATAAAAGTATTATAAAAGTCTTTAAACGAAACGTTTTAAGACTTTTATAAGACTTTTATACTTAAGACTTGTATATACAAACTTTGTAAAACTTTTCAGAAACTTTCAGAATCTTTTCAGCGCAATAATTTTTTTGTGAAAACGGCTATTTATAAAAGACGAAATGTCCGTGTGTACATGAACCCGCAGTTGCTATGGTACACACTAAGGTCCGGCTTATTTTCTCCTCTAGCGTATGTTTGACGGCAAATTAAGAAACGACCATATATGCATTCAAACCGTATTACTGAGAGCCTCAAATTGATATATTGACGTATTAGCTCACCTTATCCATTGGCTACTTTTAAGCAAAAAATCGTTTTTACCACCGCAAAGCGCTACAAAAGATGTTTTGCTTAAAGCAGCTAATGGATAAGATGAGCCAATGCGTCAATATATCAATTTGAGGCTCTCAGTAATGCGATTTTAATGCATATATGGTCATTTCTTAATTTGCCGTCAAACATACGCTAGAGGAGAAAATAAGCCGGACCTTAGTGTGTACCATAGCAACTGCGGGGGGGGGGAGGCGTATGTACGTACGTATGTACGTATGATTGTTAGATTTCGCCGGGCAACAGTGCCGTGACGGTCAGAGCTGCGACGGCGAAATTTTCACACCCAAAAATCAGACCTGAGCGAACTTATATTTTTTGCCTGATTTTGAGAGCGTTTAGCGCAGGGGGACTCACTCCGTCACCTTCAGCATTACGCGGGAGGGTCCCATCCAATACCAGCCTCTGATTGGTCGTGCCGTCAATGGCACCTTATCCATTGGCTACTTTTAAGCAAAAAATCGTTTTTACCACCGCAAAATGTTTTTTTTGTGTTCTAGCTGGCATGATCAGCGTGCAAAATCCCATTGGGATCCCCTCTAACTAGAAAACTAAAAAGGCTATATAAACGCAGACAACAGCGGTCGAAAGCTCTCTACAAGGCCATTCGAAGTTACTTCCGGTATTATTTGGCTCAGGTCAATATTGAGGTCACCAGAGGTCATCAACGGTCACATTTTCCAAGGGAAGGACTTTGCTCTAGAAACCCCCAAATATCTTGGGAACTATGAGAGCTAATAACAAACGGAAAAAATACAATCGAAAGCTCATGAAACTTCAAATCACCATAGTTGTACTCAAATTTAAGCTCAGATAAACAGTAGCCCCCAGAGGTCATCAAAGGTCACGAGGACATTTTTTCCAAAACGTTTTTCATAAATAACTTTCTATTGGTTAGACATATAATAGTAATGTTGACACTATTGTGTTTGTCTCGTAAGTGCGCTTGGAAACAACATATTAATGGTGACCTGGTTAGGTCAACTTCAAAATTTGACCTCAGGTTATGGTCATTTGGTGACCCAGGTAGGTTATGTTGCATATGGGGCGACACGAATAGACGAGACAAACACAGTGGTGTCATTTGCACGTCTCTATCTTTATTCTAGCGAGAGTTATGAGCAAAAAGGTGCTGGTGACCTGATATGACCTCAGCCGACCTTGCAGAGGTCACTAAGCAACAATATTGCACCTGGGTCATCAATAATGAGCTAAAATAACATTATTCTGAAAGAATTGGCCTGATCCAATGCATATTCTCTGAAAAGGAAGCATTTGTATAATTTCCCATTGACAAATAGGGAGGTCATATTAATGCTAATGGGGAGGTCACGAAATTGACCTGACCTTTGGTCACCGGTACAACAAATATGAGATGAACGAATTGTAGGTACCTTATGAAATCCTGCAAGTTTCAAATTTTATCGGACAAACACTGACTTTGGCACGACCACAAACATTTTTTTTTGAGGCAAGGTTACTTGACGTGACCTGGTGACCTGAATTGAGACGACCTGAAGTTAAAATTTTCACACAATGTGGGTATTTGATGCACATATAGCCGTGCCAAATCTGTGGCTGGGGGCCTCGAGGTGCCCCCAGCCAGCCTGAGGGGCCCTCTAAGGCCGACAAAAGGCCCTCATTCGGCCTGAGAGGGCCCACGGTAGGCCTGAGGGCCCCTCAGTTGGCCTGACGGGGGCCCTCGGTAGGCCATCGGGGGCCCTCGGAAACTTCAACATGGGCATGCCCGACGTTTTTTTTGCGACCATTTAGAGGCCCAGCAAAATATAGTGGCATAAATACGAGGAGTTCTGGTGGGGGCATCACTTTGACCACCCCTGATATTTTTCGAGAATAGCGAGGAAACAGCGGCGCGGCCGTCAAATTTGGCACGGCTATGTGTGCATCAATTACTCACAGTTTCAGATTGAGATTCATGTATTACACCACAAATACCAATGAAGGTCCTGGTGGTGGTGGTAACGTATATACAAATAACACTAACACAATATACAACACTATTAACACTTCAACATATCACTATTATACAACACTATTAACAGCACATACTCCATATGTCATCACAACAAACGAAGTGGGCTCATTAGATGTGCACTGTACATGTACCGTCTTTCACGATTCAAGATTCATTGTGAGTTCCAACATATTTTGTACTGTTCCATAGTATTACAATCTGCAATGCTTTGGCCTAGTCTATTCCATTCTCGTATTGTTTTAGGAAACAATGAGGGATGGTATGAAATAATTCGGGACTCTACTAATCTGATCTTCGTTTGGTGATCTCTACGTCCTAAATAATTTGGTCTGGGAATAATGTTGTCAACATTTGATTTATTGGACTCGGTTGAGTGAGAGTTTTAACTTCAGGTAGTCTCTTCAGGTCACCAGGTCACGTCAAGTGACCTTATCTCCAAAAAACAATGCTTGTGGTCGTGCCGTTTATGGTCGAGCCGAAATAACAAGTGTTTGTCCGAGGAATTTGAAACTTGCCAGATTTCATAAGGTCATAAGTACCTACAATTTATTTATCTCGGATTTTGTGTATCGGTGACCTAAGGTCAGGTCAATTTCGTGACCTCCACATTATAAGTAAATGATACAATATACAAATGCTTCCTTTTCAGAGAATATGCATTAGATCAGGCCAATTATTTCAGAAACATGTTATTTTAGCTCCTTATTGATGACCCAGGTGCAATTGTTGCTAAGTGACCTCTGAAAGGTCAGCTGAGATCATCTCAGGTCACCAGCATCTTTTTGCCAAATAACTCTTGATATAATACAGATAGAGACGTGCAAATGACACCACATTGTTTATTTCGTTGAGTCGCGTCGCCCCATATGCAACATGACCTACCTGGGTCACCAAATGACCTTGACTTGAGGTCAAATTTTGAAGATGACCCAACCAGGTCACCATTATCCCGCGCCGTGCCGGTGCTCGGCGCCTCCTTCGTGTGCCCGGGGGGAGATTCAACGCCCCCTCTAACTCGGTTTCTATGGGACATAGATAAAAACCGAAAACAGAGTTCGAAAGCTTGTCAAAATGCATGTTGAAACTATGTCAGTCATTTATTTTTCTCAGATCAATATTGAGGCCACCAGAGGTCATCAAGGGTCAGATTTTCCAGTTTTAGGACTTCGCTCCATAAACTCCAAGATATCACAGGAACTATGATAGCTAGGAACAAACGGAAAAGAGAAATGGGAAGCTATTGAAAAAAATAAATCGCCCAGGTGGCCTTCGATTTTAGCTCAGATCAATAGTGTAGGCTCCAGAGCTCATCAAATGTAAAAAAGGCTATTGGTTTAGCAAAACAGTTTTCACATATATCTTTTTATCTAATGAAGATAGGGCAATAATTTTGACGCCATCGTCTTTGTCTCGTCAAGGCGCTTCGCACCATATGCATGATGACCAGGTTAAGTCAGCTAAAAAATGTGACCTCAGGTCAAGGTCAAGTGGTGACCCAATTAGGTCATGTTGCACATTAACCCTCGCCCGGGTAGGGCAAAGTCACTACATGTTCGGGTAGGGGGGGAGGAGGGTTGGTACGACCCCTCCCCTTAGCGGTTCGCCCCTAATTGAGCTAGAGCTTCGATTCAAAGACGAGCGTGTTACTTGTGACGAGCGAGAAGAAGCCGATGATATCCGATTTTAAGGTGTTGAGTCATTATGTGACCTCTGAGGTCATGTCAATGACATCAGTTATCAAAATGGTAAATTCATATAAATAAAATTGTATCGAGCTAGAATCGTGAATGAGCATATCATAATGCTTAATGGGTGCCAAATTCGTAATCAGCGTCACAAAATGTCCTACAAACTGCCAAATTCCAAAAAGGTCATGTCAGGTCATCTGAGGTCAGTGACCTCGGTTGACCTGTGGAAGCGCCTGACCCCAGTGGAACATATAATTATGTAAAATGGATCCCAAATTTGAAATCAGCGTCACAAAATGTCCCAGAAACCGCCAGAAGCCCCAAAAAGTCATCTGGCGCTGCGCGCCGCCGTTTTTGTATAGCTATTCTCGAAAAACCTGAGGGGGAGGTGTGGGGGGCGTGCGTCTAAACGCCCCCCCCCCCCGCACGGCGAGGGGTTAAAATGTTGTTTCGAAGCGCTTTTACGAGACAAACACGATGGTGTTAACATTACTGCTATATGTCTAACCAATACAAAGTTATTTATGAAAAAAAAACTTTTTGGAAAAAATGTCCTCGTGACCTTTGGTGACCTCTGAGGCCTAAACTGTTGACCTGAGCTTTAATTTGAGTACAACTATGGCGATTTGAATTTCCATGAGATAATTCCCATGAGCTTTCGATTGCTTTTTTCCTTTTGTTATTAGCTCCCATAGTTCCCGAGATATTTGGGAGTTGCTAGAGTGAAGTCCTTCACTTGCAAAATTTGACCATTGATGACCTCTGATAACCTCAATATTGACCTGAGCTAAATAATATCCGTAGTAACTTCGAATGGCCTTGTAGAGAGCTTTCGAATATTTTGTCTGCGTCTTGCTAGCCTTTTTAGTTTTCGAGTTAGAGAGGGGATCCAAATGGGATTTTTTTCACGCTGATCATGCCGGCTAGCAAGTCATGTGCCGTTGACATCATGACCATCGACCAATCAGAGGCCTTGAAACCCTGTTTTTTGCCTGAATGGCCTACCTTGCCTTAGTGCAACGTCTACGACGCACATGAGGGCCAAATCTTGGCTTTTTTGGGGCTTGCGACCGCTGCCAACAGAGCAGCACGTGCGGGCGACTCAGAAAGCTGGCTGGATTTGTAGTCACTTTTAGAAGAAGAAAATTAAGTCCAACAGTTTTGCTAAATAGAGGGCGCGTCATCACATCGGCGCATGCGGATGAAATATGAATTAATTCGTACATTTCCGACGCATTTGATGCGATAGTTTCAGACAATTTTAGGTTGTTTTGGGCCAAGTTTTGTGGTGTATCTAACTTAGTTGGCGGTGTTAACCCGTGCACTTTGCGCCGAACACGAACTGCGGGGGTGATTTCCGCCCCCCGTGATATCTCGAAAACTACGCGACGTAGCGACAAGCAGAAAACGGGGTTTCATAGCTTGATATAAGTTATATCGAAAGTATCTAGTATTTGTTTAGTTCAGGTCAAAATTAAGGTCACCAGAGATCATCAAATGTCAAATTTTCCAGTTTTTTCCTGTTTTAGGACTTCGCTCCAGAAATTCCCATATATCTCGGAAACTATGCTAGCTATACACAAACGGAAAAAGGGAACGCCAGCCATTTAAATTCACAATCGACATTATGTCCTCAAATGGGTCAATCATCGGATCAATATTTTAGGCTCTAGAGGTCAAAAAAGGGGATAATGCTGCTTTTTTACCCAAAAAAAAAGTTTTCGCTAATACCCTTTTACCTAATAAAGATAACGGAAAACTATTTAGGGAATTGTGTTTATCTCGGCAAGGCGCTTCGAACGATGTACGTGGTGACCTGATTAGGTCAACTTCAAAATTTGACCTCAGGTCACGTGACCTTGACCTGTCGGTTGACCTTGACCTGTCGGTTGACCTTGACCTGTCATTGCTGTCGGTTTTACATCTCTATCTTCATTATGTCGCGCGTTATTAACAACAACAAAATGGTGACCTCGGATGCCCTCAAATGACCCCACATGGATCACTGAACAAAACTTACACTTGGATCATCAAGAACATCCTATAATAACATGATCCAGAAGTAATTGGGCTAATATCATGCATATTCTTGAAATAGGAAACATTTGAATATTTCCCCATTGACTGATTATGGGGAGGTCACGAAATTGACCTGACCTTAGGTTACCGATATCAAAATTCCGAGATATGCGAATTGTAAGTACTTATGCCCTCATGACACCCTGTAAGTTTCAAACTAATCGGTGAGAATCTCTGGCTTTGGCACAACTGCAATCTTTTTTGGAGGTGGGGTCACTTGACCTGGTCAGGTGACCTGACCTGAGATAAATCTAGGTCATTTTTTGTCTTCAAAGTGTGCGCAATTGATGTCCCAAGAGGTGTTCCAAAACCCGGCGGCGCTGCACGCCGCCGTTTTTTCGCTATCTGCGAAAAATCTGAGCGGGGGGGGGGGGAACCAACCCCCTGCAGTGCGCGGGTTAAGATATATTTTACCGGACGTTTGTGTTGCATATTTTATACATATGTGTGAAGTGGGACACATTCCTCGTTTTATTGGGCAACGTGTCTTAGACTCAACAATGTGATGTCTGCTAAATCAAATTGGCACAAACGCTGCCAAGGCCAGGACGAACACAACATGAAAGAGCCGTTATAAGCTATCAACGGTAAGAAACTCCGGGATCTGCGATTAATTGTTTAGGGCGTTTCGAATATTCAGAGGGCTCTCAACTGTAGCAGTCAACCAGAGTCAACTAGGTTGGAGATGTTAACTAAATGGGAAAAACAACTGTCAACGCTTCACTGACATGTTGAACATTATACTGACGTGAACATAACATTAATACACATCGCGCATTGTGGGCCATCTACATAATCCTGCTATTATATCAAAGACGGAATGTCCCTGTGAAAGTACGTATGTATGTACAGTCGGTCTCATAATAATCTTCCCAGCGCTGGGTCTCCCACGGTAGGCAAAACGAAAGCTGGCTGAATCCCCGCACCGAGGCGGGGCCGGACCGGTTTGACAGCTCGCCCGGTGCCAGCCGATACTTGGCGGAATCTGCACCGCTCCGTCCTGGTCTGACCCACACAGGCCGATCAGGGAATAACAATGCGCATGTGTGGCGAGGCTGTGTGGCGGACCGTGGTTGGAAATATACGCAGACTTGGAATGTCAAGTTGGCGACGATGTCTGCATGACCAGTTTTAAGGAAACCATAGGTCTGTGAAGCATCGCTAAGTGTGCAATTGATAGAACACTGCACAGGATTTGTATCTCAAGTTGACCGATACTGTCGTCACAGATGTCTCGGAAATGGCTATCTGTCGTGTCGCTTGCGACGATTGAGTAATTTGCATTGCGCCAAAAAATAAAGTGTCGATATTTTGACCTGATCTCAAGGTCAATGCCAAATTTAAACACGTAGCCAGTCAGATGCTCTATCAGCTACACACCTGGCGATGCTTCATAGACTTAAGGTTTTAAATACTGTCGGCGCAGATATCGTCGCTAACTTAATGGATACAAACCCGCCAGGGTGTGTTGGTGGAGCGTGAAGGACGGAGCGGCGTGATGCGAACATATCAGTGCGAGACCCACTGCATTTGTCTGCTTTTTCGCGTAGAATCATCAGGTGGACGTATGCTTTCGTATTTTCGGGGTTCTGCATTGCACATGACATGTGACATGATCAAGAAAGAAATACACGTAAAAGCGCCTGGTGCCAGCGCGGTTCGAACTCACAACCAATCTACGAATACGCTAGGAGAAGACAGCTATACCGACCTTGCTATTTGGGCTGATGTGATGAACACTGTTATTCAGTCTCCAATATTGGATCTCTGCCAGCTCAGGACAGGCGATCTATTGACTCTCGAGACAGACAGCCCTGACCACCAACCGGGTCGCGGCGCATTCCATTCCGGCAACGCCCCGCACTCCCTCCCTCTCTCCCCCTCCCCAGGTCACGCACCTGTTGGACAGCCACAATGGGTGCCAACCTACGGTGGGGAAACCACCTTTTTGTACCTATCGCGAGCGTAGCGCCACGTGGTGGCAAGGGAAGTTCAGTATGAGACCGACTGTACGTATGATTGTTAGATTTTGCCAGGTCACAATGCCGAGGCAGTAAGAGCTGCGACGGCAAAATTTTCACACCCAAATCAGACCTGTGCGAACTTAGATTTTGGGTCTGGATTTTGAGAGCGTGCAACGTCTTTGCCGCACGTGAGAGCCGAATCTTGACTTTTGGGGGCTTGCGACCGCTGCTGTCAGGGCTGCACGTGCGGGCGACTCAGAAAGCTGGCTGGATTTTTAGTCAATTTCAGAAACAAAACATATTCGTTAATTGTGCTCAGCGTTGTGAGGAAAATAATTATGAGTGCTATCACTACCATTGACCCTATCCTCAAATCTTTCTCTAAAAGTTGAAAAATTACCAAGTGCAAATTAATCCGAAATATTTCGAGCACGGCTCTTCGTCTGTCGTTAACCCTTAACCTAGTCGCACAATGCAGAAATCATATCAGTTGCCCATTGCCCATTCCCCTGTGCATGCAGAAATCAACTGAGATGATGTCTGCATTGTGCGACTAGGTTAAGGGTTGACGACAGGCGAAGAGCCGTGCTCGAAATATATCGGATTAATTTGCATTTGGTAATTTTTCAACTTTAAGATATATATTTAGGGATAGGGCCAATGGTGGTGATGGCACTCTTAAAAAGATATTCAGTCAAGCAGTTTTGCTAAATAGAGGGCGCGTCATCACATCACGCATGCGGATGAAATATCAATTAATTGGTTCATTTCTGACGCATTTGATACGATAGTTTTAGAGAGTTTTAGGTTGCTTGGGCCAAGTTTTGTGCTGTAACTAACTTACCAGTAAGGCGCCGTAGTTGGCGATGAACGAGCGAGCGCGAAATAAATGTATGGTGAATTTCAACCCAATCGGGCAAGTAGTTCCTGAGATACAAAAAAGGTGCGCACGTGCGCACGCGCAAAGGCACCCCACCCATGATGACTTGTGGGTAGGCGGCGGCGGAGGGGTCCCTAACCACACACCAAATTTGAACACAATCGGCTCAGCCGTTCCTGAGATATAGAATAGGGGTATGCACGTGCACACGTGCAGAGGCACCCCATCCCTGACTTGTGGAAAGTTAGCGGCTGAGGGGTCCCTAACCACACACCGAATTTGCACACAATCGGCTCAGCCTTTGCGAGTTTTTGCGAGAAAACACTTTTCAACACCCTTCACGCGGCACGCGCCACGCGCAGTGGTAGTCACCCACGTGAGTCGGCACCGGTCTCAAACAGGGTAGGTTGGATGGGGCTGCTCAGCAAAGAAGTCAGCTTGTCAATCGGACGTGTGGGTGAAGAGATATGAGCTTCTCAAAAGCGTCGCCACGGGTCGGGCCGGGCCGGGCCGGGCCGCTCATATTAAGATTTGTTCCCATATACCACGGAGAGACGAGCGAGTGCTTCGCGCTCGCTCGTAAGAAGGCGGTGTTAAGATATATTTTAACGGACGTTTGTGTTGCATATTTTGCACCTATGTGTGAAGTTGGACACATTCCCCTTGTTCTTGGGCAACGTGTCTTAGACTCAGCAATATGTTTTTGCAAAATGGAACTGGCAAAATCGCTGCCAGGGCCAAGGCCGGGTCAAAGTGGTTTACGGTGTCAGACGCGTGTTAAACGCACAACATGAAAGCTGTTATAAGCTATCAAGGTCAGAAACTCCGGGATCTGCGATTAACTGTCTAGGGCGTTTCGAATCTTGAGAGGGCTCTCAACTGTATAGCAGTCAACAAGAGTCGACTAGATTGGAGATGTTAAATGGGAATAAAGAACTGTCAACGCTTCACTGGCATGTTGAACATTATACTGACGTGCACATAACATCAATGCGCATCGCGCATTGTGGTCCATCTAGTATTAATGAAATATCGAGTTACTTGTTACGAACGCTTTGCATAAAGATACTGGATACATTCCTCATTTCGTCTTATTGAACACACCAACAGCCCCAATATACCACTGTGACTCACACGAAACAACTAACCATGTCACAATCGATGTTGTTCTTCAATACATAGAAAATAACGAGCTTCTAAATGTTATCTTCGAAATGATAAAGGAATACAGAATAAGGATTGTTATGGGCACGTGTGGAGACTTCGCAGTCTATGTTGCAGCCCATATCATGTTACACCCACTTTTCATCAAAACTTAATATTTCATTTAAGGTTTGTCAGTTCTTCTATGTTTATCGTATCTTGTTTTAAATTGGTTTGATGTTCTTGAACTTTTGACTTCTCTACTTAACATATTTGTCATGCTTCAGGAGATGTTGCATCAATTGTTTGTTTATAAAAAAAAAATCCATGATTTTGCCACATATGCATGTCAGACTGATGGACGGTAGTTTGATGCCTCATCTCGTGATCCCTGCTGGGACATTCGCCAACTTCCAGATTTTTGGTATGCGTCCCGTAGCGAGGGATTTCCTGAAAATAATGTGCAGGGAACACTAAATTATTTGCAAGCTCACTTAACAGACGGGGGTGGAGATCATCTGGTCCAGGTGATTTGAAGGGCTTGAGCTCTTTTAGCAGCTAGTATTTCAAATGTTAAATATCTAGAATGTGCAAGTCTTCGCAGACGATGGCAAAATCTACCGGCATATCAAATCAGATCTGGATGTGAAGATGCTACAAGAAGATCTGCAAGAGGTTCAACAGTGGGGTTTAAACTCAATAGCCGTTTTCACGAAGATTTTGCGTTTGGGGCGATTGGGGCGTTTGGGGTGTTTGGGGCGATTGGGGCGTTTGGGGTAAATTGGGGGGGGGGGGGGGGGCAGCTATGGCCACGTGCCACGGTGTTTGGTCCAAAACTTCAAAACTCCAAAACTCCAAAACTCCAAAACTCCAAAACTCCAAAATCCAAAATTCCCAAATTTCAAAATTCAGAATAATGTTATTCCAATGGTGCAACCAACCTTCGGATACAACCAACCTTCGGTTATTCGGATATTCGGATACAACCACTCTTAGGTTATTGGGATATGCGCAGGGGCATGCTATGGGCCATCGCCGCCGCCTGGTCCGAAAGTTGGTTGTACATTTTTATGGGTTTTTGTTTTAAACTTTTTTTTTGAATTTTTGAATTTTGACATTTTGGAATTGTTGAAATTTTTGATTTTTTTAATGTTTTTTTTTATTTGGGAATTTTGGAGTTTTTGGAGTTTTGGAGTTTTTGGAGTTTTGGAGTTTTGGAGTTTTGGACCAAACACCTTGTCACGTGGCCATAGCTGGCCCCAAACCCCCCATTTACCCCAAACGGCCCAATCGCCCCAAACGCCCCAAACGCCCCAAACGCCCCAAACGCCCCAAACGCCCCAAACGCCCCAAACGCCCCAAACGCCCCAATCGCCCCAAACGCAAAATCCTTCGTGAAAACGGCTAATGTTAAATGCTTCTAATTAGGGATGCAGAATTTAGCTCCACGGAGCTGGCGCCGGGCCCAAATTCAGGCCCGGCGTGCCTGAAGCTGTGTCTGAACTCAGGCTTGCCGGTCTCATGCCGGGATCAGCACAAGTTCGGGGGTTAAAGTACTGTTTAACCCTATTCCCTGCGGGCGGCCAGAATTACGTTAACCTTCGGGGGCAGATTCTGTCCCCCCCCCCCCAGAGATCTCGAGAACCGCTCGGTCAATTTCGATGGGTAAAACACAATTCGATTCGTCATGACTTTTTGGACCCCGATTTTTTTTTTATTCTCAAAAATGGGGAGCCAGGGGCAAAATACGGAAGTTTTGAGTGTTATTTGAAAGGTCATTGCGGCCATGTGGTTTGATCGATTTTCATGCCCCAAACGTTTTTGAGCTTCAAATGTACTGCTCTTCAATATATCAAAAGACAAGTACCAAAATACATTGTAATTAAACATTAAATGAAGCATTGTAAGTGGTATGGAAAATACGTAATTTGATATTTTATTTACAATAATCATCGAATTACATTCACTGATTAATTTATATTTAAGAACCTCTACCAGCATAAACTGGAAACAAAGGAAAACACAACATTGATCATTAATTAATTAATTAATGGCCTCGAAGTGTATGGATTCGAAGTGTTAATTTATTTTTACAATTAAATATTTGTCTTTTCAGACTTGTGTTCAAACATTCCCTCCCTTGACACCACAGTGCAATACCAGGTGGATCGACCGCCACGCTGTTCGCGGGCTTTCGAAAAACGGTTTTCGAAAATCGAAATGCCAAGACCTCGCGCAGCATTTAGCAGCGTTCGTTCTTTTCCATGTTTTGTGGACTGATGATGATTGTGACAAGCATATGATTGGAAAATTTGAGCTGTTAGTCTTCAACACCATACATAGAGGGATTTATCCATTACCTTTATGAAAATCATTTCATTTTACAAGTAACACGATACTTTCATAAAATACCAGCGACGAAAGAAGGCTGCGGCGGGTAAGCTTCCTATTATCACACTTCAATCTGATATGTCTACAACTCCTGGTATATTTTAAAATCTCACAGTTTAGCCACAAGACAATGAAGGAATATATGTTGCATAGACTTCCTACTCCTCGGACATCTGCCCCAGTCTGCCGTCTCCCTAATGTCGTATGCTGCCAAATTGGCATTGGTGGGAATGGTTCTTTGCCATGTTCTTAATTGAAGCCATCTGAGTTTCAAATCGTCGGTACTGGCAATATGGTCCGTCAAAAGTTTTCTGAGTTATAGTTCTGATTAAGAGCTAATTCACTTTGCCAATGCGGTTGGCAACTGTTTGGGATGGTTCACTCACAAACAATCAACACATGCGCAGGGTGTCAACACCCCTAGCCCGTGTGATGCCCACACAACCTAAAATACGTCGCCTGGAAGGTGTTTTGTTTAGCACTCAGGGAGGTGTACCGGAACAACCGTGATCGCCGCTGCATGGGGTGTATAGGTTTAACGGAACACCCTTGATAACCGCTGCATGGGGTGTCGAGGTGTCGCAATAGTCATGCGGGGGGTGTCGATTGACGCCTCAGCCGGGCGTATTGCAGGAGTTCGTTCACCACTGGGAGAGGTGTAACGGTCGCCGCTGCTTGGGGTGTCGTGACGTAGACGCATGGCGGGCGGCCGCCGCCGCCGGGCGCCAGCTCAGAGACGTGTCGCAACTCGCAAGACTCATGCCAATCTGAGCACTCTGACCTGACTCTGACCTCTCACGCCAACCTTCCCAATCTGAGCAGCTACAAATTAGTACATTTCCGTGCAAAACCATTGTATTACAAAACCGTTAATTATTGTAAACAGATCCATGTATCAACATCAGCATCACAAATCAGCATCATCCAGCATACTCATAAATCATCATAGTTACTATGGATCAGCAGTCAGCTACGTATATTCATATGTTTATAGAAGCTTGGTCGGTGCAGCTCCGACCGGATAAGCAATATAATTGGTTGTGACGGGAGAGCACGAAACATATAGACGCTATCATACCTAATGTTTATCGATCACAAATTCACAACTAACTACATTTCTAAGATCACAAGAACGCAAGAAAGAACGCACTCATAACTCACAATTAGGTACTTATAACTCCGATCACGACAGCACGATTGACAGCCTTTCGCAACTCAACGGCAACTAGAACAATGACAACGGTCGACGCACACACCCTGAACAACTTGCCGTGGCTAAGGCCGCAGCCCAACTGACGCGGCGCGGCGGCGCGGCCGGCCGGCGGTATGTGCGCGCAGCCAAGACCGCGGCGCCGTCTGCGTGCGTCTACGTCACGACACCCCAAGCAGCGGCGACCGTCACACCTCTCCCAGTGGTGAACAAACTCCTGCAATACGCCCGGCTGAAGCGTCAATCGGCACCCCCCGCATGAGTATTGCGACACCTCGACACCCCATGCAGCGGTGACATTACGCTTCTCCCAGTGGTGAACGAACTCCCGCAATACGCCCGGCTGAGGCGTCAATCGACATCCCCCGCATGAGTATTGCGACACCTCGACACCCCATGCAGCGGTGACGAACACACAATGCGATGGAGGTCGGCACTGACACACCACGCAGGTGTCTGACATGGGTGTAGATAGCGAAGCATCAACAATGACACCCCATGCATGAGTAAATTTCCAAATTAACCCCTGTGGCAGGAGTTGACACCCGGGTAGTGTGTAGCGATTTTGTGAGTGTTGGCTTGGACCTGTCAAGAGGGATGCATATGCTCATTTCGCCGTTGTATCTACTTTTCTAGTTCTGGATCTGCATATGACTTTTCACGTGCAATTATCTGGCTTATATCCCTTGCGAAAAATTGATAATTAAAATAAAATTAGGATGGACTACTGTGCCAGGAATGAACAGAAGCATATCTACTTATTAAATTCTTCGAGTATGTGGATATGCGGCGATCCGTATGGTACCCGTCTTTTTCCTAACACACCATGTCAAATAAGCTCGTGTTTCCGTGTGTTTCGGTTTTTCTCAAGATCCATGCGGCTCCTTATCCAAAATGACTTTGAAGCAGTTGGCTACCGGTAGCATATTTATCGAGACGACCACAGATTGTAAGTCTATATTAAACTACCTATACCAACAATCCATCATTGAAAGGTAAAATCGTCATATCTCCCTCGCAGTGAAATACTGAGGTGACCTGTACGATTATTCGTTTGTTTTTCACCACCGCTTTTCATTTATTTTCACTATTTCCGTCAACAAACTCTGGACGATTCTGCGCTCAGATCCGGCATGTTCAATCTACTCTTTTCCAGAACGTGTCTTTGTCTACTGCGATAATTGTTTGTTATCGCCCAAAATTAACTTGGACATGATCCCAAATAATTTATTTAATAGGTTAGTATTTAATATTGCAAGACTGGCCTACAAACCACCGGAGGCAGCAGCAAGCGCCCGCTTCTCCGCACAGAGGCATATCGGCATTATCAATGTACAAATATAACACGCAAAATCCTCAATAGAACTCGCAAGTTAGGTGACCGACAAATACAATATGTGTATAGTTACGTATATTATTGCATGGTTTGCGTGTTGACAGAAGACAGCGTGTTGAGTATTTACATGAGACAAATGTAGTACACAAGCAAGAGACATAAACAGAGCCAGAGCACGGGTCAGAAAGGCGGGACCGCGGCTGTCACAAAGACGGTGCAGGGGCTGTGAGACGGCTCTAGTGTCCGCTGCCGTATCCACCGCCGTGTCCGCCGCCGTTTCCGCCGCCGTGTCCGCCGTGTCCGCCGTGTCCGCCGTGCGAGGCGGTTCCCGAGTACGTCACCTCGGCGTTGTGTCCGCCGTAGCCGTTCTGGTCCGAGTGGTACTTGACGTGCTGGGTGCGGCCGTCCGGCAGCGCCACGCTGTAGTAGCCCTGAGCCGCCTTGCCGTCGTTGCTCTCGCTGTGGGAGAACTTGGGGCCGTAATGCGGGTCGTCAACGCCGTAGGAGAACTTGTAAGACGTCGGGACGTTGTAGTCGCCGCTATATCCACCACCGTGTCCGCCTCCGTGTCCGCCTCCGTTGCTACCGCCGTGTCCGCCGTGTCCGATGCCGTGTCCGCCTCCGTTGCCGCCGCCGTGTCCACCGCCGGCGCTGACGGCGGCCACCAGGAGCGATGCGATAACCAGGACCTTCATACTGCTGCTGCTGCTGTTGCTGCTGCTGCTGCTGCTGCTGCTGCTGCTGCTGCTGCTGCTGCTGCTGCTGCTGCTGCTGCTGCTGCTGCTGCTGCTGCTGCTGCTGCTGCTGCTGCTGTGGTCACACTGCTGTGGGACGCTGGGTGGACTGGTGCCCTGACCACTCGGCGTCTCCGTTATATACGGCTGATGGCAGGGCTGGGTCCCGGGGGCAGCGGAGGGTGACCGGGTGGTGGGGCTGACCCAGTCCGCTCTGTTCTCACGACTTACTACAGCTGGGTCACGCGGGGGTGAATAGGGTGTCCTTGCTGGGCCTAGAAGTGAAAATATGTCCGGAACAAGACACAGTTATTGGTTTTCGATGGCGACTCACTTTATTAAGTGTTTTAAAGTTACGTACCCGGATACAAAAACTACGCCGATATAAATTTTGATTAATGTTTTTGTTTTAAGGAAACGTCATATACAACTAATTACTTCTTACGATGCTGCTTCAAAGTTGCATTGTATTACAACCGAATCCATGGACTGCAAAAACCATAACAAATTATAGATGTTGTGTCTGAATTTGTTTCCAGTTGATGTGGGTTCACAAGCATAAACTAAAAAGTGAAAGAAATATTATGTTAATTCTATAAGAAAGATTGAACTGCACTTGTATCGTGCCAGTGCCACTAACAAAAATAATTGTTTCATTGACATCAGATAATCTACAGTTTATATCAAATACATACAGTAATTCATATAGCGTTACTCTTCCAAGCGCAGTCAAAAGCTTGATGTAACTGAATTGATTTTTACTTGATCAATATTTGTCTTTTCAGACTTGTGTTCAAACATTGCCTCCCTTGACACCACAGCGCAATACCAGGTGGATCGAGCGCCACGCTGTTCGCGGGCTTTCGAAAAACGGTTTTCGAAAATCGAAATGTCAAGACCTCGCGCAGCATTTGGCAGCGTTCGTTCTTTTCCATGTTTTGTGGACTGATGTTGATTGTGACAAGCATATGATTGGAAAATTTGAGCTGTTAGTCTTCAACCCAATAGATAGAGGAATTTATCCATTACCTTTATGAAAAGCATTTCATTTTACAAGTAACACCATACTTTTATAAAACACCAGCGACAAAAGAAGGCTGCAGCGGATGGGCTTCCTATTAGAACCCTTTAGTACGTTATGTTAGGAACTCCTAGCATATATAGAAAATCTCACAATTTAGCCACAAAACAGCCCCGTTTATATAGCAATTTCAAAATAGTGGAACATTGTCCACTAATTGTGGAACATCTTCCATTAAGCTCGTTTGAGTAGATATAACCACTACACCGAAGGAATATATGTTGTATAGACTCCCTCCTACCCGGATATCTGCCCCAGTCTGCCGTCTCCCTTATGCCGTATATGCTGTCAAATGGGCATTGATGGTAATGGTTCTTTGCCATATTCTTAATTGAAGCCACCTGAGATTTAAATCGTCGGTAATGACAATATGGTCAGTCGTAAGTTTGTCCAAGCTATATTTCTGATTAAGAGCTAGTTCACTTTGCCAATGCAGGTTACGACTGTGTGGGATGATTGGCTTGGACCTGTCAAGTGGGATGCTGATATGCTCATTTCGCCGTTTTATCTACTTTTCCAGTTTAGGGATACTTCCCAGTTCATCTGCATATGGCTTTTCACGTGATATTATCTGTCTTATATCCTTTGCGATACTATGCAGAATGGACTGCGGTGTCAGGAAATGAACAGAAACATATCTACGAGTACATACTTTGTAATTCTTCGACTGTGCGAATATTCTCCGATCCGTTTGGTACACGTCATTTTTCCTACCGCACCATGTCGAATAAGCTCGTGTTTTCGTCTGCTTTGTTTGCTTCTCAAGATCCGTACGGCTTCTCATCGAAAATTACTTTGAAGCAGATCGCTGTTGGTAGCATATTTATCGAGGCGTCCACACATTTTAAGCATAATTAAACTACCTCTACCATATCTCCATATCTCCATACCATATCTCCCTTGCAGTACAATACGGAGATGTCCTATACGATTATTAGTTTGTTTTTCACTCCTGTTTCAATTTATTTTGACTATTTCCGCCATTAAAGTTCTTACCCCACATCTTTAATCTGGACGATTATGTGCTCAGATCGGGCATGTTCAATCGACTTTTCCCAGAACGTGACTTAATGTACTGCGATAATTGTTTGTTGTCGCCCCAAATTAACTTTGACATGATCCCAAGAATATATTTAATATGTTCGCATTTAATCTTGCAAGACTAAGAGGGTGTTGGCCTACAAACCACCGGAGGCAGCGGCAAGCGCCCGCTTCTCCGCACAGAGGCTTATTGGCATTATCACTTAGTACGCAATATATTCCTAAATAGAACTCGCGAGTCAGGTGACCGACAAATACAATGTTTGTATAGTTACGTATATTATTACATGGTTTGCGTGTTGACAGAAGACAGCGTGTTGAGTATTTACACGAGACACATGTAGTACACAAGCAATAGACATAAACAGAGCCAGAGCACGGGGTCAGAAAGGCGGGACCGTGGCTGTCACAAAGACGGTACAGTGGCTGTGAGGCGGCTCTAGTGTCCGCTACCGTGTCCGCCGCCGTGTCCGCCGCCGTTTCCGCCGCCGTGTCCGCCGTGCCCGCCGTGCGAGGCGGATCCCGAGTACGTCACCTCGGCGTTGTGTCCGCCGTAGCCGTACTGGTCCGAGTGGTACTTGACGTGCTGGGTGCGACCGTCCGGCAGCGCCACGCTGTAGTAGCCCTGAGCCGCCTTGCCGTCGTTGCTCTCGCTGTGGGAGAACTTGGGGCCGTAATGCGGGTCGTCGACGCCGTAGGAGAACTTGTAAGAGGTCGGGACGTTATGGTCGCCACCATATCCACCACCGTGTCCGCCACCGTGTCCGCCTCCGTTGCCACCACCGTGTCCGCCGCCGTGTCCGCCGCCGTTGCCACCACCGTGTCCGCCGCCGGCGCTGACGGCGGCCACCAGGAGCGATGCGATAACCAGGACCTTCATACTGCTGCTGCTGCTGCTGCTGTTGCTGCTGTTGCTGCTGTTGCTGCTGTTGCTGCTGTGGTCACACTGCTGTGGGACGCTGGGTGGACTGGTGCCCTGACCACTCGGCGTGCCCGTTATATACGGCTGAAGGCAGGGCTGGGTCCCGGGGGCAGCGGAGGGTGACCAGGTGGTGGGGCTGACCCAGGCCGCTCTGTCCTCACGACCTACTACAGCCGGGTCACATTCACCCGCAGTGAATACTGGCTGGCTACTGCATCTGTCCGTAACGTGACACATATGTTGATGTTTCGATGACTACACTCTCTGGATAAATACAGATTATTAAATCCATATAAAAACTACGTCGATATTAATTTTAAGAAATTTGCCTTAGAAAACGTCCGACATAAGACATTACCTATAACGATGATACTCATGCAAAGTTGCGTAAATATTGCAGTGAAATCCATAAACAGCGAATCTATAAAACATTGTAAACGTGTTTAAATTATTCCCAGTTTATTCCGGTTCTCAAAACATATATTAAGCAATGAAATATTTATGATGTTCATTCTATTAGAAAGATCCAATTGCACACTTTGCGTGCCAATAACATATCTGTTTTTACATAGAATGATGTACAGTTTGCATAAAATAAATATAGCAATTCCAACGCAAATTATCTTATTTGTGCTTCATAAATATTCCTCTTCACAAGCTTGCGCTCAAACATTTCCTTCCTTGACACAACCGCGCAATACTGGGATGACCGAGCACCACACTGCTTGCGGGCTTTCGAAAAAGTTGGTTTTCAAAAATCAAAATTCCAAGATTTTGTAGTAATAGAAGTAGAGATGCAAAAATGTCTCCAAAAACAGGAACTGGCACCGCCACCGCCACCGCTCATACATGAGTTAGCACCGGCATCAAGCCCGGCCACATGTGGCAGCATCCGCCAGGCCCGGCAGACAGCAATCTGTATGTCATGACTTCATTACACATTAACCCTTTTCCCTCCGGGGGCAGATTCAGCCCCCCCCCCCCCAAAGGTGTTTTTCACTTGCCACTTCTAAGCCGTTAGGCCTAGCGTCTTGAAACTTTGTGACTTTTCCTAAAATTAAATTGCGCGTGTTGTGTCATAATTTTGACAAATCTGCACAGCAGAGGCGGTGCCAGGCTCCTGTTTTGGGGAGGCTGTTACGAATGCGGTTGTGCGACGCATACTTCCTTCGTAGTTTGCGGTGCAATAAATGCGTCAGAAATATTTCCAATGCAATATGCATCATAAATACTGGGATTGTACATATTTGTTGGAAGAGGCGCTCTCAGGTACAAAACATTGGAGGCGATACTCTCCCTCAAATTAGGTCAAACTTCAAATTAGTAATATGGTAAAAAGCGTTACGCGTAACGCTTTTTACCATATTACTAATTTGAAGTTTGACCTAATTTGAGGGAGAGTATCGCCTCCAATGTTTTGTACCTGAGAGCGCCTCTTCCAACAAATATGTACAATCCCAGTATTTATGATGCATATTGTATTGGAAATATTTCTGACGCATTTATTGCACCGCAAACTACGAAGGAAGTATGCGTCGCACAACCGCATTCGTAACAGCCTCCCCAAAACAGGAGCCTGGCACCGCCTCTGCTGTGCAGATTTGTCAAAATTATGACACAACACGCGCAATTTAATTTTAGGAAAAGTCACAAAGTTTCAAGACGCTAGGCCTAACGGCTTAGAAGTGGCAAGTGAAAAACACCTTGGGGGGGGGGGCTGAATCTGCCCCCGGAGGGAAAAGGGTTAATGTGTAATGAAGTCATGACATACAGATTGCTGGCTGCCGGGCCTGGCGGATGCTGCCACATGTGGCCGGGCTTGATGCCGGTGCTAACTCATTTATGAGCGGTGGCGGTGGCGGTGCCAGTTCCTGTTTTTGGAGACATTTTTGCATCTCTACTTCTATTACTACAAAATCTTGGAATTTTGATTTTTGAAAACCAACTTTTTCGAAAGCCCGCAAGCAGTGTGGTGCTCGGTCATCCCAGTATTGCGCGGTTGTGTCAAGGAAGGAAATGTTTGAGCGCAAGCTTGTGAAGAGGAATATTTATGAAGCACAAATAAGATAATTTGCGTTGGAATTGCTATATTTATTGTATGCAAACTGTACATCATTCTATGTAAAAACAGATATGTTATTGGCACGCAAAGTGTGCAATTGGATCTTTCTAATAGAATGAACATCATAAATATTTCATTGCTTAATATATGTTTTGAGAACCGGAATAAACTGGGAATAATTTAAACACGTTTACAATGTTTTATAGATTCGCTGTTTATGGATTTCACTGCAATATTTACGCAACTTTGCATGAGTATCATCGTTATAGGTAATGTCTTATGTCGGACGTTTTCTAAGGCAAATTTCTTAAAATTAATATCGACGTAGTTTTTATATGGATTTAATAATCTGTATTTATCCAGAGAGTGTAGTCATCGAAACATCAACATATGTGTCACGTTACGGACAGATGCAGTAGCCAGCCAGTATTCCCTGCGGGTGAATGTGACCCGGCTGTAGTAGGTCGTGAGGACAGAGCGGCCTGGGTCAGCCCCACCACCTGGTCACCCTCCGCTGCCCCCGGGACCCAGCCCTGCCTTCAGCCGTATATAACGGGCACGCCGAGTGGTCAGGGCACCAGTCCACCCAGCGTCCCACAGCAGTGTGACCACAGCAGCAACAGCAGCAACAGCAGCAACAGCAGCAGCAGCAGCAGCAGTATGAAGGTCCTGGTTATCGCATCGCTCCTGGTGGCCGCCGTCAGCGCCGGCGGCGGACACGGTGGTGGCAACGGCGGCGGACACGGCGGCGGACACGGTGGTGGCAACGGAGGCGGACACGGCGGCGGACACGGTGGCGGACACGGTGGTGGATATGGTGGCGACCATAACGTCCCGACCTCTTACAAGTTCTCCTACGGCGTCGACGATCCGCATTACGGCCCCAAGTTCTCCCACAGCGAGAGCAACGACGGCAAGGCGGCTCAGGGCTACTACAGCGTGGCGCTGCCGGACGGTCGCACCCAGCACGTCAAGTACCACTCGGACCAGTACGGCTACGGCGGACACAACGCCGAGGTGACATACTCGGGATCCGCCTCGCACGGCGGACACGACGGAAACGGCGGCGGACACGGCGGCGGATACGGCAGTGGACACTAGAGCCGTCTCACAACCCCTGCACCGTCTTTGTGACAGTCGCGGTCCCGCCTTTCTGACCCGTGCTCTGGCTCTGTGTATGTCTCTTGCTTGTGTACTACATGTGTCTCGTGTAAATACTCAACACGCTGTCCTTTGAACCAAGGAAACCATGTAAGAATATACATATTTATACCCACATTTTATTTGTCGGTCAGATGACTCCCTGAGTTCAATTGAGGATTTTGCGTGCTATATTTAGTGAGAATGCCAATAAGGCTCTGGGCGGAGAAGCGGGCGCTTGTCGCTGCCTCCGGTGGTTTTGTAGGCGAACACACTCTTAGTCTTGCAAGATTAAATACGAACATATTAAATATATTATTGTGATCATGTCAAAGTTAATTTGGGGTGACAACAAACAATTATCGCAGTACATTAAGACACGTTCTGGAAAAAAGTCGATTGAACATCCCGATCTGAGCACATAATCGTCCAGATTAACACGCGCCCTGGAGGGGGGGGGGCGAAATCCGCCCACCCCTCCGGTTTTTCGAGGATAGCGCAAAAACGGCGGCGCGCAGCGCCGCCGTTTTTTGTATACCTGTTTAGAAATGAACTTCCCGCATTATGTAAAATTCTTGGCCTCAGGTCATCTCAGGTCAGGTCACCAGACCAGGTCACGTGATGACCTCAACTCCAAAACGTTTGCAGTAGTACCACAGCCACAGTTTTACGCCGATCGGTTTCAATCTTGCAGGACTTCATAAGGTCATAGATATCAACAATTTATTTATCTCGGATTTCTAATATCGGTGACCTAAGGTCAGGTCAATTTTGTGACCGCCAACACGTTGTTATCAATAACTATCGACATAATGAAGATAGAGAAGAGAAAACGGTACCAATATGTTTGTCTCGTAGAGACACGTCTCCCAATATGCAACATGACCAACTTGGGTCACCACTTGACCTTGACCTGAGGTCAAATTTATCAGTTGACCTAACCCGGTCACCATGAAAATGATTCGAAGCGCCTTGACAAGACACACGCGATGGCGTAAACATTATTGCTTTATCTTTATTAGGTAAAAGGTTATTTGGGGAAAACAGTTTTGAAAACAAAATCACCTTTTTGACATTCGATGACCTCTGGAGCCTAAACTATAGACCTGAGCTCAAATCTGAGGACACCTACGTCGATTGCATTTTTCAATGACTTTCGATTGCTTTTTTCCATTTGCTGCTAACTATCATAGTTCCCGAGATATTTGGGGGTGTTCGAACCGAAGTCTTGAAAACTTGCAAATCTGACCCTTGATGACCTCTGGTGACCTCAATATTGACCTGAAAAAAATTAACGAAATGCTTTCGAAAGAGCTTGTCTCGAGCTATCTAACGTCGTTTCCCGCTTGTCGCTACGTTGCGTGGTTTTCGAGATCATAGGGGGGGGCGAAATCCGCCCCCCCCCCTCCAGGGCGTGTAATTATCAGAGGCCCTCCAGGGCGCGTGTTAAAGATGTGGGGTAAGAACTTTAATAACGGAAATAGTCAAAAGTGAATCGAAACAGGAGAGAAAGACAAACTAATAATCGTACAGGACATCTCAGTATTGTACTGCAGGGGAGATATGGTATGGAGATATGGAGATATGGTAGAGGTAGTTGAATTATGCTTAAAATGTGTGGACGCCTCGATAAATATGCTACCAATAGCGATCTGCTTCAAAGTCATTTTCGAGGAGAAGCCGTACGGATCTTGAGAAACAAACAAAGTACACGGAAACACGAGCTTATTCGACAAGGTGCGGTAGTAAAAAAGACGGATACCATACGGATCGCAGAATATTCGCACAGTCGAAGAATTACAAAGTATGTACTCGTAGATATGTTTCTGTTCATTTCCTGACACAGCAGTCCATTCTGCATAGTATCACAAAGGATATAAGACAGATAATATCACGTGAAAAGCCATATGCAGATGAACTGGGAAGTATCCCTAAACTGGAAAAGTAGATAAAACGGCGAAATGAGCATATCAGCATCCCACTTGACAGGTCCAAGCCAACCATGCCAAACAGTTGCCAACCGCATTGGCAAAGTGAATTAGCTCTTAATCAGAAATATAGCTTGGACAAACTTAAGACTGACCATATTGTCATTACCGACGATTTGAATCTCAGGTGGCTTCAATTAAGAATATGGCAAAGAACCATTACCATCAATGCCCATTTGACAGCATATACGGCATAAGGGAGACGGCAGACTGGGGCAGATATCCGGGTAGGAGGGAGTCTATACAACATATATTCCTTCGGTGTAGTGGTTATTTCTACTCAAACGAGCTTAATGGAAGATGTTCCACAATTAGTGGACAATGTTCCACTATTTGAAATTGCTATGTAAACGAGGCTGTCTTGTGGCTAAATTGTGAGATTTTGGAAATATGCTAGGAGTTCCTAACATAACGTACTAAAGGGTTCTAATAGGAAGCCCATCCGCTGCAGCCTTCTTTTGTCGCTGGTGTTTTATAAAAGTATCGTGTTACTTGTAAAATGAAACGCTGTTCACAAAGCTAATGGATAAATCCCTCTATTATGGTGGTGAAGACTAACAGCTCAAATTTGCCAATCATGTGCTTGTTACAATCAACATCAGTCCACAAAACATAGAAAGGAACGAACGCTGCCAAATGCTGCGCGAGGTCTTGGTATTTTGAGTTTCGAAAACCGTTTTTCGAAAGCCCGCGAACAGCGTGGCGCTCGATCCACCTGGTATTGCGCTGTGGTGTCAAGGGTTGAACACAAGTCTGAACAGACAAGTCTTGATCAAGTAAAAATCAATTCAGTTACATCAAGCTTTTGACGGCGCTTGGATGAGTAACGCTATATGAATTACTGTATTTATTTTATATAAACTGTAGATTATCTGATGTCAATGAAACTATTATTTTTGTTAGTGGCACTGGCACGTTAAAAGTGCAGTTGAATCTTTCTTATATAATTAACATAATATTTCTTTCACTTCTTAGTTTATGCTTGTGAACCCGCATCAACTGGAAACAAATTCAGACACAACATCTATAATTTGTTATGGTATTTGCAGTCCATGGATTCGGTTGTAATACAATGCAACTTTGCAGCAGCATCGTAAGAAGTAATTAGTTATATATGACGGTTCCTTAAAACAAAAAACATTTATCAAAATTTATATCGGCGTAGTTTTTGTATCCGGATACGTAACTTGAAAACACTTAATAAAGTGAGTCGCCATCGAAAAATCAATAACTGTGTCTTGTTCCGGACATATTTTCACTTCTAGGTCCAGCAAGGACACCCTATTTCCCCCCGCGTGACCTGGCTGTAGTCAGTCGTGAGTACAGAGCGGCCTGGGTCAGCCCCACCACCCGGTCACCCTCCGCTGCCCCCGGGACCCAGCCCTGCCTCAGCCGTATATAACGGGGACGCCGAATGGTCAGGGCACCAGTCCACCCAACGTCCCACAGCAGTGTGACCACAGCAGCAGCAGCAGCAGTATGAAGGTCCTGGTTATCGCATCGCTCCTGGTGGCCGCCGTCAGCGCCGGCGGCGGACACGGCGGTGGCAACGGAGGCGGACACGGCGGCGGACACGGAGGCGGACACGGTGGCGGACACAGCGGCGGGCACGGTGGTGGATATGGTGGCGACCATAACGTCCCGACGTCTTACAAGTTCTCCTACGGTGTCGACGACCCGCATTACGGCCCCAAGTTCTCCCACAGCGAGAGCAACGACGGCAAGGCGGCTCAGGGCTACTACAGCGTGGCGCTGCCGGACGGCCGCACCCAGCACGTCAAGTACCACTCGGACCAGTACGGCTACGGCGGACACAACGCCGAGGTGACGTACTCGGGATCCGCCTCGCACGACAGACACGGCGGACACGGCGGCGGACACGGCGGCGGACACGGCGGACACGGTGGCGGAAACGGCGGCGGACACAGCGGCGGAAACGGCGGCGGACACGGCGGCGGATACGGCAGCGGACACTAGAACCGTCTCACAGCCCCTGCACCGTCTTTGTGACAGCCACGGTCCCGCCTTTCTGACCCGTGCTCTGGCTCTGTGTATGTGTCTTGCTTGTGTACTATGTCTCGTGTAAATACTCAACACGCTGTCTTCTGTCAACACGCAAGCCATGTAATACGTAATTATACACACATTTTATTTGTCGGTCACCTGACTCGCGAGTTCTATTGAGGATTTTGCGTGCTATATTTGTACATTGATAATGCCGATATGCCTCTGTGCGGAGAAGCGGGCACTTGCTGCTGCCTCCGGTCGTTTGTAGGCCTGTCTTGCAATATTAAATACTAACCTATTAAAATACATTATTGGGATCATGTCACAGTTAATTTTGGGCGACAACGCACAATTATCTCAGTACACAAAGACACGTTCTGGAAAAGAGTAGATTGAACATGCCCGATCTTAGCGCAGAATTGTCCAGATGAAAGGTGTGTGGGGTAAGAAGTTTGTTGAAGGAAATAGTGAAAATAAATGAAAAGCGGTGGTGAAAAAACAATAATCGCATAGGTCACGTCAGTATTTCACTGCGAGGGAGATATGCCGATGTTACCTTTCAATGATGGATTGTTGGTGGAGGTAGTTTAATATAGGCTTACAATGTGTGGTCGTCTCGATAAATATGCCACCGGTAGCCATCTGCTTCAAAGTCATTTTGGATCAGAAGCCGTACGAATCTTGAGAAAAACCAACACAAACGGAAACACGAGCTTATTTGACATGGTGTGTTAGCAAAAAAGACGGGTACCATACGGATCGCAGCATATCCACATACTCGAAGAATTTAATAAGTAGATATGCTTCTGTTCATTCCTGGCACAGCAGTCCATTCTAATTTTATTTTAATTATCAATTTTTCGCAGGGGATATAAGCCAGATAATTGCACGTGAAAAGTCATATGCAGATGAACTGAGAACTGGGAACTTTTCCAGAACTAGAAAAGTAGATAAAACGGTGAAATGCAGGTGGGTGCGGGTTTGAGGCACCAAAAGAAAGTCGTGCCAGCTGATGTTTGGTCCTCCGATTCCGGAGATACCGAATAGCAAAGAGTTAACAGGAACCTCAATGTATAAGTGCATTGCCGCCTCATCTAATTACAACAGCGTCTGCTGCGGGTTTGGTTAGTTCTACTGACAGAAAGTTAACAGGAACCTCAATGTTTAAGTATATTGCCGCCTCATCTAATTGCAATAGCGTCAGCTGCGCCGGTTTGGTCGCATGTGGTTAACAGGAATCTTAATGTATAAGGGCATTGCCGCTTCATCTAATTACCGCAAACACGAATTTCTTATTGGATGCTTATGAAAATGTCCAATTGTTTGAAACGTGTTATAATTAAATTAATTACCAATGGTATATAATACTTATGAAAAATATGTCTGGTTTAGGATTTTTTTTTACTTAGTTGTCAAACCATGCACCCATTGCACCTGTGTTGAAGCGGCAAACCCTCGCTACCTAGTTATTAAGTTACCTTGGGTGAAATGAGCATATGCATCCCTCTTGACAGGTCCAAGGCAACCATACCAAACAGTTGCCAACCGCATTGGCAAAGTGAATTAGCTCTGAATCAGAACTATAACTCAGAAAACTTTTGACGGACCATATTGCCAGTACTGACGATTTGAAACTCAGGTGTCTTCAATTAAGAACATGGCAAAGAACCATTCCCACCAATGCCCATTTGGCAGCCATAGGTCGGATGAGTGGTTCCAAGGCGGTTGGTGTGGATGATGTGCCTCTGTTCGCAGTCAAGAAGTGTTTCCCCGTCATAGGTCCTCACTTACTCCATCTGATAAACTACTCCATAGTCACTGAGGTGTTCCCCACTGCATGGAAAATCGCGCGTGTTGTCCCCATTTACAAGTCCGGCGACCGAGCCAATGTTAACAACTTTCGGCCAATCTCGATTCTGTCAGTTCTGTCGAAAATTGCTGAAAAGGTTGTATCGCTCCAACTCGTACCATACCTGCTCGATAACCACGTGCTCTCTCCTATGCAGTATGCATACCGGCCCAACCACTGTACAGAGGACGCCGTGCTCGACGTTGTCGAATGGATCAGTCAGACCATCGACAGAGGCCACGTCGCGTCGCTAACAACAATTGACCTCAGTAAAGCGTTCGACAGCGTCGATCATGGCGTCCTCCTCACAACACTTGGATGGTGTGGTATCCAGTCGACAGGCTGGTTCCAGAGTTACCTCAGCGAGCGGAGGCAGACTGTGACAGGCGGCTCCTCCATTCTTCCGCTCACCCACGGAGTGGCCCAGGGCTCCATCGTCGGACCCATCCTCTTCCTCATATTCATCAACGATCTGTCCTCCTTCCTCCTCCACGGCCGTCTCCTATCCTATGCTGATGATACTCAACTCCTGGACCACTCCCTCCCTGACCCCAACGGCCTATCCGACCTCAAGACGCGGGTCGAGGAGTCTATCCAATGCCTTCAAAACTGGTTCCAAGCTAACAGCCTAAAAATGAATCCGGAAAAAACTGACTTTGCTCTCATTGGCACAAAATCCTCCCTCAAAATGGCGAAAAATTTCAGCATCAACGTCTCTGGCTCGACCGTCACCCCATCCCCTACCATCAAAGTGTTGGGAGTCCTCCTCGACCAGCACCTCAACTGGGATCCTCATGTGTCCATGGTGGTACGGAGGTGCAATGCAATCACCGCATCTCTGTATAAAATCCGCCATCACCTCACTCCTGACGTCCTTAAACTCCTCGTCCAAACACACGTTTTCCCTCATATCCTTTACTGCCTGTCCGCCTGGGGAGGGGCTGCCCAGTGCCGTCTGCATCGCGTTCAGAAGTCCCTGAACTTTGCCGCTCGGCTCGTTACCGGCGTGCGACGTAGAGAACACATCTCGCCAGCTCTCACGTCTCTCGGGTGGGAGAGAGTAGAGGTACTGGTCGTCCGACACGACTGTACCAACGTCCACAAAGCCCTGACCAGTCGACAGTGCCCTAAGGCGCTGCGAAACATGTTCGCCAAGCGGGCTGACGTATCGGCCAGGAGCACAAGGGCTGTCGACGCCGGAGACCTTCATCTTCCGAAATGTAGAATGGCTCAGACCCAGAAGGGTTTCTCGTACCGAGCAGTCGGCACGTGGAATGCGCTGCCATCAGCCGTGAAAGCTGCTCCGTCCAGGTGCGAATTTGTAGCCGCATTGGCAATAACCGAATGAGTGACGTGAGCGAGTGCCTCCAAATAGTGCCCATGCAAACTGTATTGTGTCGTGTAAAACAAATGTCCTTACCACATGTACTGTACAGGAGCCGTAATAGCCACGTTGTGGATGGTTTCCTAAATAAATGACGAAAATAAATGACGAGCATACGGCATAAGGGAGACGGCAGACTGGGGCAGATATCCGAGGAGTAGGAAGTCTATACAACATATATTCCTTCATTGTCTTGTTGTGGCTAAACTGGGAGATTTTTGAAATATGCCAGGAGTTGTTGACATATCAGATTAAAGTGTGATAATAGGAAGCTTACCCGCCGCAGCCTTCTTTCGTCGCTGGTATTTTATGAAAGTATCGTGTTACTTGCGAAATGAAACGCTTTTCATAAAGGTAATGGATAAATCCCTCTATTTATGGTGTTGAAGAATAACAGCTCAAATTTGCCAATCATATGCTTGTTACAATCAACATCAGTCCCCAAAACATAGAAAATAATGAACGCTGCTAAATGCTGCACGATGTCTTGTCATTTTGAGTTTCGAAAACCGTTTTTCGAAAGCCCGCGAACAGCGTGGCGGTCGATCCACCTGGTATTGCGCTTTGGTGTTAAGGGAGGGAATGTTCGAACACAAGTCTGAAAAGACAAATATTGATCAAGTAAAAATCAATTAACACTTCGAATCCATACACATCGAGGCCATTAATTAATTGATGATCAATGTTGTCTTTTCTTTTGTTTCCTGTTTATGCTGGTAGAGGTTCTTAAATATAAGTTCATCAGTGAAAGTAATTCGATGATTATTGTAAATAAAATATCCAATTACGTATTTTCCATACCACTTACAATGTTATTGTTTCATTTGGACATATAATTGTCTTCCGGTTACATACAATGCACTAATTCCTATAGTGTCACTCATACTGAGTGTCGTCAAAAGTTAAAGGAAACAAATAATTGTCAATACAGATAAAAGATAATAGATATAATAGCCGTTTTCACGAAGGATCATTATGCGAAGCGTACATTTTTACAATGTTTTGAAACATTTCGACGATCCATCCTTAACTACACAACTTTGCGACATGCGATTGCGATTTTTGGCTAGAAAAGTACCTCAGAATTGTGTGATATGTTGGTAAGAATATAATATGTTGAAAAATTGCGGTTTGGTGGTAATTAGCAAGATAAGTATTGATAGGTCAGTTGTGATCTCCACCGACTGAAACTTTTCAAAACTTCAGATTTATTCAGAAAGATTCTTTGACGTGCTATTGGCCGCAATGGACTAGCCTCCAGTAGCCCAATCCAGCGGCCGGCCTGTGCGGTTTGGCCTTGTCTATGTGCGCGCGGCACGCGGGTCGCAAGCGTCGGCGAATCGATGCTAGCCCATCACTATGCATGGGCAGACAGACCTGTGATCTATGACGCTGCCAGATTTAGTAACCAGTATGACGGTATTATAAACTGAATGACTAAGACTTGTATACCAAAACTTTTAAAACTTTTCAGAAATGTTTTAGAATCTTTTCAGAGCACAATAATCCTTCGAGAAAACGGCTAATATAAATATTAACGAATATTTCATATTTGATAGATAAGTATTTGTATTTGCAGGCTTGCGCTGAAACATTTCCTCTCTTGCCAACACAGGACAATCCAGGGTGGATCCAGCTGCTAGCTAGTGTTAAAATAACGAGTTTTCGAAAATCGAAGTTCCAAGACATCATGCAGTATTTAGCAACGTTCGCTCCAGTCTATGTTTTGAGGAATGGTGTCAATTGTGACATGGGTAATTGTGTCGAAAATATTTGCCAACGATGGCAACGCCGACATTTCCACGACATGTTCATGCAACACCAGCGACGAAAGAAGGCTGTAGCGGATGGGCTTCCTATTATCACACTTTATTTTGTTATATCAACAACTCCTAGCATTTTTTGAAAATCTCACAATTTAGTCACAAAAAGACAATGAAGGAATATATGTTGCATACACACCCTCCTACCCGGACATCTGCCCCAGTTTTCCGTGTCTCTTATGCCGTATGCTGCCAAACGGGCATTGATTGGAATGGTTCTTCACCATATTCTTAATTGAAGGCACCTGATTTTCAAATCGTCGGTACTGGCAATATCGTCCGTAGAAAGCTTTCTGAGATAGAGTTCTGATTAAGAGCTAATTCACTTTGCCAATGCAGTTTGCAACTGGTTGGCATGGTTGGCTTGGACTCGTCAAGAAGGATGCTGATATGCTCATGTCGCTGTTTTATCTACTTTTCCAGTTCCTGGATATTTCCCAGTACATCTCCATATGGCTTTGCACGTGCAATTATCTGGCTTATATCCTTAGCGACACTATGCAGAAGGGACTTTGTGTCAGGAAATGAATAAAAGCATATCTACGAACGCATACTTTGTAATTCTTCGAGTGTGAGGATATGCTGGGATCCGTTTGGTACACGTCTATTTTTCTACCGCACCGTGTCGAATAAGCTCGTGTTTCCGTGTGTTTCGGTTTTTCTCAAGATCCGTACGGCTTCTCATACAAAATTACTTTGAAGCAGGTGGCTACCGGTAGTATATTTATCGAGACGACCACACATTTAAGACTATATTAAACTACCTTCACCAACAATGCATCATTGAAAGGTAGCATCGGCATATCTCCACCGCAGTGAAATACAGGTGTCCCCTACGATTATTATTTTTCACCACCGCTTGTAATTTATTTGGACTATTTCCGTCAACAAACTTCTTACCCCACATCCTTAAACTGGACGATTCTGCAATCCGATCAGAAATGTTCAGTCGACTCTTTTCCAGAACGTGTCTTTGTGTTCTGCGATAATCTTTTGTTGTCGCCTGAAATTAACTTTGACATGATCCCAATAATGTATTCAATAGGTTAGTATTTAATCTTGCAAGACTAGGAGGGTGTTCTCCGCACAAAGACATATCGACATTCTCAATGTACATACATATATAGCACGCAATGTCCTCACTAGAACTCGCGAGTCAGGGGACCGACAAGTAAAATGTAGGTATAAATATGTATATTCTTACATGTTGACAGAAGACAGCGTGTTGAGTATTTACACGAGACACATGTAGTACACAAGCAATAGACATAAACAGAGCCAGAGCACGGGGTCAGAAAGGCGGGACCGCGGCTGTCACAAAGACGGTACAGGGGCTGTGAGACGGCTCTAGTGTCCGCTGCCGTATCCACCGCCGTGTCCGCCGCCGTTTCCGCCGCCGTGTCCGCCGTGTCCGCCGTGCGAGGCGGATCCCGAGTACGTCACCTCGGCGTTGTGTCCGCCGTAGCCGTACTGGTCCGAGTGGTACTTGACGTGCTGGGTGCGGCCGTCCGGCAGCGCCACGCTGTAGTAGCCCTGAGCCGCCTTGCCGTCGTTGCTCTCGGTGTGGGAGAACTTGGGACCGTAGTGCGGGTCGTCGACGCCGTAGGAGAACTTGTAAGACGTCGGGACGTTGTAGTCGCCACCATATCCACCACCGTGTCCGCCACCGTGTCCACCACCGTGTCCGCCTCCGTTGCTACCGCCGTGTCCGCCGCCGTGTCCGCCGCCGTGTCCGCCGCCGTGTCCGCCGCCGTTGCCTCCGCCGTGTCCGCCGCCGGCGCTGACGACGGCCACCAGGAGCGATGCGATAACCAGGACCTTCATGCTGCTGCTGCTGCTGCTGCTGCTGCTGCTGCTGCTGCCCTGACCACTCGGCGTCCCTGTTATATACGGTTGAGGGCAGGGCTGGGTCCCGGGGGCAGCGGAAGGTGACCGGGTGGTGGGGCTGACCAAGGCCGCTCTGTACTCACGATTGTCTACAGCCGGGGCATGTGGGCGAATTGAATGTCCCTGCTGGGCGTAGAAGGGGAAATCTGTCCGGAAAATGACACTGTTGTTACTTTTTGGATAGTGACACACTCTACAAAGTGTTGAGAAGTTTTTAACCCATATAAAAAACTGCATCGATGTTAACGTCGAGAAGTTTGTTTGAAGAAAAGTCAGAGATAAGTAATTGCTTAATGAATGAACGATAATTATAATTACCGTTCATTCATTGTGTAATTACTTATATCTGACTTTTCTTGATCCTCTGACGTGATGATAATGCAACATTGGATAAACACTTCGAATCCATACACTGCCTGGCCATGAACTAATTATCAATGTTGTGTTTCCATTTGTTTCCAGTTTATGCTGGTAGAGGTTCTTAAAGATAAATTAATCCGTGAAAGTAATCCGATGCTCATTATATATAAAACATCCAATTAGATGTTTTACATACCACTAACAATACTATTGTGTCATTTTGACATAATTATCTTCCGGTTATATAAAATACACCAATTCCTATAGTGTCGCTCATACTGAGTGTCGTCAAAAGTTAAAGGTTAAAAAAATCACTACAGATAACAGAAAAGATATCACTCAAAGATATCATATTAATATTAATCAATATTTAATATTTGATAGATAGGTATTTGTCTTTGCAGGCTTGTGCTCAAAAATTTCCCCTGTCGTCAACACAGGACAATCCAGGGTGGATCGAGCGCCTCGCTGCTCGAGCTAGTTTTTCGAAAAAGAGGGTTTTCGCAAATCGAACTTACAAGACATGCAGTATTTAGCAACGTTCGGTCCAGTCTATGTTTTGTGGAATGGTGTCAATTGTGACATGGGTAATTGTCTTGACGATATTTTCCTCTTCTGACGATCGCAACGACGACATTTTCACGCATGTTCATACACCACCAGCGACGAAAGAAGGCTGCAGCGGTTGGGCTTCCTATATATTATCACGGTTTAGTACGTTATGTCAGCAACTTCTAACATTTTTCGAAAATATCACAATTTAGTCACAACAAGACAATGAAGTAATATATGTTGTATAGACTCCCTCCTACCCGGATATCTTCCCCAGTCTGCCGTCTCCCTTATGCCGTATATGCTGTATGCTGGGCATTGGTGGTAATGGTTCTTTACCATGTTCTTAATTGAAGGCACCTGAGTTTCAAATCGTCGGTACTGGCAATATGGTCCATCGAAAGCTTTCTGAGATATAGTTCTGATTAAGAGCTAATTCACTTTGCCAATGCAGTTGGCAATTGGTTGGCATGGTTGGCTTGGACCCGTCAAGAAGGATGCTGATATGCTCATTTCGCCCTTTTATCTACTTTTCCAGTTTCTGGATACTTCCCAGTTCATCTGCATATGGCTTTTCACGTGCAGTTATCTGGTTTATATCCCTTGCGATACTATGCAGAATGGACTGCTGTGCCAGGAATGAACAGAAGCATGTCTGCTTATTCAATTCTTCGATTGTGAGGATATGCTGCGGTTGTTTGGTACAAGTCTTATATTCCTACCGTACCGTGTCAAATATGCTCGTATTTCCGTGTGTTTCGGTTTCCTCAAGATCCATACGGCTCCTTATCCAAAATGACTTTGAAGCAGTTATCTACCAGTAGCATATTTATCGAGACGACCAAACATTTCAAGCCTAATTAAACTACCTCGACCAACAATCCATCATTGAAAGGTAGCATCGGCATATCTCAATCGCAGTAAAATACTGATGTGTCCGCTACGCTTTTTTTCTTCTTCACCACTGCTTTTCATATATTTCCACTATTTCCGGCAACAAACGTCTTACCCTACATCTTTAATCTGGACGATTGTGCGCTCAGATCCTGCATGTTCAGTCGACTCTTTTCCAGATCGTGTCTTTGTGAACTGCGATAATATTGTGTTGTCGCCCGAAATTAACTTTGCCATGATCCCAATAATTTGTTTAATAGGTTAGTATTTAATCTTGCAAGACTAAGAGGATGTTGGCATTAAAATCGCCGGAGAAAGCAGCAAGCGCCCGCTTCGCCGCACAGAGGCATATCAGCATTCTCAATGTACAAATATAGCACGCAAAATCCTCAATAGAACTCGCGAGTCAGGTGACCGACAAATTAAATGTGGGTATAAATATGTATATTATTACATGGTTTGCGTGTTGACAGAAGACAGCGTGTTGAACATTTACACGAGACACATGTAGTACACAAGCAAGAGACATAAACAGAGCCAGAGCACGGGTCAGAAAGGCGGGACCGTGGCTGTCACAAAGACGGTGCAGGGGTTGTGAGACGGCTCTAGTGTCCGCCGCCGTTTCCGCCGCCGTGTCCGCCGCCGTGTCCGCCGCCGTGTCCGCCGTGCGAAGCGGACCCCGAGTACGTCACCTCGGCGTTGTGTCCGCCGTCGCCGTACTGGTCCGAGTGGTACTTGACGTGCTGGGTGCGGCCGTCCGGCAGCGCCACGCTGTAGTAGCCCTGAGCCGCCTTGCCGTCGTTGCTCTCGCTGTGTGAGAACTTGGGACCGTAGTGCGGGTCGTCGACGCCGTAGGAGAATTTGTAAGACGTCGGGACGTTGTAGTCGCCACCATATCCACCACCGTGTCCGCCTCCGTGTCCGCCTCCGTTGCCACCGCCGTGTCCACCTCCGGCGCTGACGGCGGCCACCAGGAGCGATGCGATAACCAGGACCTTCATACTGCTGCTGCTGCTGCTGCTGCTGCTGCTGCTGCTGCTGCTGCTGCTGTGGTCACACTGCTGTGGGACGCCGGGTGGACTGGTGCCCTGACCACTCGGCGTGCCCGTTATATACGGCTGAAGGCAGGGCTGGGTCCCGGGGGCAGCGGAGGGTGACCGGGTGGTGGGGCTGACCCAGGCCGCTCTGTCCTCACGACCGACTACAGCCAGGTCACGCGGGGCGAATAGGGTGTCCCTGCTGGTTCTATAGAAGGGGCAATATGTTCGGAACGTGACAAAATTGTTAGTTTTTGGTTAGTGAACCACTCACAAAAATGTTGAGAAGCTTTCTAACCATATACAAACTACATCGATGTTAATGTCGAGAAGTTTGTTTGAAGAAAAGTCAGAGATAAGTAATTACTTAATGAATGAACGATAATTATAATTACCGTTCATTCATTGTGTAATTACTTATATCTGACTTATATTGATCCTCTGACATGATGATAATGCAAAATTGGATAAACACTTAGAATCCATACACTGCCTGGCCATGAATTAATGATTAATGTTGTGTTTCATTTCTTTCCAGTTTATGCTGGTAGAGGTTCTTAAATATCAATTAATCCGTGAAAGTAATCCGATGTTCATTGTATATAAAACATCCAATTAGATGTTTTGCATACCACTTACAATACTATTGTCATTTTGACATATAATTATCTTCCGGTTATATAAAATACACTAATTCCTATAGTGTCGCTCATACTGTGTGTCGTCAAAAGTTAAAGGTAAACAATACATTTTCACTACAGATAACTGAAAAGATATCATATTAATATGAATCAATATTTAATATTTGATAGATAAGTATTTGTCTTTGCAGGCTTGTGCTCAAACATTTCGTCCGTTGCCAACACAGGCCAATCCTGGGTGGATCGAGCGCCTCGCTGCTCGAGCTAGTTTTTCGAAAAAGAGGGTTTTCGCAAATCGAACTTACAAGACATGCAGTATTTAGCAACGTTCGGTCCAGTCTATGTTTTGTGGAATGGTGTCAATTGTGACATGGGTAGTTATTTCGACGTCATTTTCCTCTTTTGACGATCGCAACGACGACATTTGCACGCATCTTCATACAACACCAGCGACGAAAGAAGGCTGCAGCGGTTGGGCTTCCTATATATTATCACGTTTAGTACGTTATGTCAGCAACTCCTCACATTTTTTGAAAATCTCACAATTTAGCCACAACAAGACAATGAAGGAATATATGTTGTATAGACTCCCTCCTACCCGGATATCTGCCCCAGTCTGCCGTCTCCCTTATGCCGTATATGCTGTCAAATGGGCATTGATGGTAATGGCTCTTTGCCATATTCTTAATTGAAGCCACCTGAGATTCAAATCGTCGGTAATGACAATATGGTCAGTCGTAAGTTTGTCCAAGCTATATTTCTGATTCAGAGCTAGTTCACTTTGCCAATGCAGTTGGCAACTGGTTAGCATGGTTGGCTTGGACCCGTCAAGAAGGATGCTGATATGCTCATTTCGCCCTTTTATCTACTTTTCCAGTTTCTGGATACTTCCCAGTTCATCTGCATATGGCTTTTCACGTGAAATTATCTGGTTTATATCCCTTGCGATACTATGCAGAATGGACTGCTGTGCCAGGAATGAACAGAAGCATATCTACTTATTAAATTATTCGAGTGTGAGGATATGCTGCGATCTGTTTGGTACAAGTCTTGTATTCCTACCGCACCGTGTCAAATAAGCTCGTGTTTCCGTGTGTTTCGGTTTCCTCAAGATCCATACGACTTCTCATCCAAAATTACTTTGAAGCAGTTGCCTACCGGTAGCATATTTATCGAGACGACCAAACATTTCAAGCCTAATTAAACTACCTCGACCAACAATCCATCATTGAAAGGTAGCATCGGCATAACTCAATCGCAGTAAAATACTGATGTGTCCGCTACGCTTTTTTTCTTCTTCACCACTGCTTTTCATATATTTCCACTATTTCCGGCAACAAACGTCTTACCCTACATCTTTAATCTGGACGATTGTGCGCTCAGATCCTGCATGTTCAGTCGACTCTTTTCCAGATCGTGTCTTTGTGAACTGCGATAATATTGTGTTGTCGCCCGAAATTAACTTTGCCATTATCCCAATAATTTGTTTAATAGGTTAGTATTTAATCTTGCAAGACTAAGAGGATGTTGGCATTAAAACCACCGGAGAAAGCAGCTAGCGCCTACTTCTCCGCACAGAGGCATATCGGCATTCTCAATGTACAAATATAGCACGCAAAATCCTCAATAGAACTCGCGAGTCAGGTGACCGACAAATTAAATGTGGGTATAAATATGTATTTTCTTACATGGTTTCCTTGGTTCAAAAGACAGCGTGTTGAGTATTTGCACGAGACACATGTAGTACACAAGCAAGAGACATACACAGAGCCAGAGCACGGATCAGAAAGGCGGGACCTTGGCTGTCACAAAGACGGTGCAGGGGCTGTGAGACGGCTCTAGTGTCCGCTGCCGTATCCGCCGCCGTGTCCGCCGTGTCCGCCGCCGTGCCCGCCGTGTCCGCCGTGCGAGGCGGATCCCGAGTATGTCACCTCGGCGTTGTGTCCGCCGTAGCCGTACTGGTCCGAGTGGTACTTGACGTGCTGGGTGCGACCGTCCGGCAGCGCCACGCTGTAGTAGCCCTGAGCCGCCTTGCCGTCGTTGCTCTCGCTGTGGGAGAACTTGGGGCCGTAGTGCGGGTCGTCGACGCCGTAGGAGAACTTGTAAGAGGTCGGGACGTTATGGTCGCCACCATATCCACCACCGTGTCTGCCACCGTGTCCGCCGTCGTGTCCGCCTCCGTTGCCACCACCGTGTCCACCGCCGTGTCCGCCTCCGTTGCCACCGCCGTGTCCGCCGCCGGCGCTGACGACGGCCACCAGGAGCGATGCGATAACCAGGACCTTCATACTGCTGCTGCTGCTGCTGCTGCTGTCACACTGCTGTGGGACGCTGGGTGGACTGGTGCCCTGACCACTCGGCGTCCCCGTTATATACGGCTGAGGGCAGGGGCTGGGTCCCGGGGGCAGCGGAGGGTGACCGGGTGGTGGGGCTGACCCACGCTAGTCTATCCTCACGATTCGTGCTACAGCCGGGTCACGCGGGGGTACATAGGGTGACCTTGATGGGCCTAGACGGGAAATTATGTCCAGAACGTGACACAGTTGTTGATTTTTCGATGGCAACTCACTTTATTAAGTGTTTTAAAGTTATTTACCCAGATTCAAAACTATGCCGATATACATTTTGAGAGATGTTTTTTTAACCCTCGCCCTACGTGAGCTTTTTTCACCTTCGCCCTACGTGGGGAGGGGGCTGACAGCCCCCCTGTTTACTTCCAAACCAGGCAACTTAGAGCAATGCAGTAAGTACCAGCATGTTTCTTGTTATGAGGGGAATCTAACAGTATGCGATTTTTAGGTTTCAGATCAACGGGTGACCTTCCAGGTTAAGTGAATGACATCGGATCGACCACGTCCAGAACAGCGATTTTGCTGTCAGAAACCTCAAAATTAGAAATTGATCGATGTAAATAAAAGGAGTGTTCCTAGACCAGTTGTGTCTCTGAAATACAGAAAATGTAATTATGTGTTCGTATCTTGTCAAAAAAAAAGTCCCCAAAAGTTATTAAAAATAATGACCTCATGAGTTTCTTACTCTTAGGGAGACATCACTCAGTCAAACATAGAGATATTGCTTTGAATTTGGTTTGTGTATTATCCATACTGAGTTCTCTCACATATATTCAATTTTTTAGCATTTTTTAACATTTTGATTTTCTGGTGATTTGTCCCCAAAAATCCGTTTTTTTACATTTTAGGGGTCAAAAACCCAAAATTTCGGAAATCCGAGATCGTTATTTTAAAGAGAATGTCATGTTCTATCTTCCCTGAATTGCGTTTGCAATTTGCTTAAAAAGTCTGTTTTCTACGATTTTTCAAACATTTATCGTTTTTCCACCTACATGACGTGATCAAAACATCATTATCTCCTGAACTACTAAACCAATTTTAATGAATTTTTACAGCATACGTAGAATTGTTGTAAACTGAGCTACTGAATATTTCAGCAAGATATACACCCTATGTGTAAACAATTATTCAAGGAAAACCTCAGGGGGGGGGCTGTCATGCCCTTCCCCCGTAGGGCGAGGGTTAATGCAATTGTGCATTATCGGCAGTAATTATAATTACCGTTCATTTATTAGGTAAGTACTTATCTTTAATTTGTCTTCAAACAAACTTCTCGACGTTAACATCGATGGAGTTTGTATATGGGTTAAAAACTCCTGAACACTTCTGGGAGTGGGACACTGCCCACTATCCAAAAACTAACAATTTTGTCACGATCCGGACATATTTTCCATTTTATAGGACTAACAGGGACACCCTATTCGCCCTGCGTGACCCGGCTGTAGTCAGTCGTGAGGACAGAGCGGCCTGGGTCAGCCCCACCACCCGGTCACCCTCCGCTGCCCTCGGGACCCAGCCCTGCCCTCAGCCGTATATAACGGGGACGCCGAGTGGTCAGGACAGCAGACCACCCAGCGTCCAACAGCAGCAGCAGCAGCAGCAACAGTATGAAGGTCCTGGTTATCGCATCGCTCCTGGTGGCCGCCGTCAGCGCCGGCGGCGGACACGGCGGTAGCAACGGTGGCGGACACGGCGGTGTCAACGGAGGCGGACACGGCGGCGGACACGGCGGCGGACACGGCGGCGGACACGGCAGCGGACACGGCGGCGGACACGGTGGTGGATATGGTGGTGACTACAACGTCCCGACCTCTTACAAGTTCTCCTACGGCGTCGATGACCCGCACTACGGTCCCAAGTTCTCCCACAGCGAGAGCAACGACGGCAAGGCGGCTCAGGGCTACTACAGCGTGGCGCTGCCGGACGGCCGCACCCAGCACGTCAAGTACCACTCGGACCAGTACGGCTACGGCGGACACAACGCCGAGGTGACGTACTCGGGATCAGCCTCGCACGGCGGACATGGCGGATACGGCGGTGGACACGGCAGCGGACACGGCGGCGGATACGGCAGCGGACACTAGAGCCGTCTCACAGCCACTGTACCGTCTTTGTGACAGCCACGGTCCCGCCTTTCTGACCCGTGCTCTGGCTCTGTGTATGTCTATTGCTTGTGTACTACATTTGTCTCGTGTAAATACTCAACACGCTGTGTTCTGAACCACGCAAACCATGTACGAATATACATATTTATACCTACATTTTATTCGTCGGTCACCTGACTCGCGAGTTTTATTGAGGATTTTGCGTGCTATATTTAGTGAGAATGCCAATATGTCTCTGTGCGGAGAAGTGGGCGCCAGCTGCTGCCTCCGGTGGTTTGAAGGCCAACACCTGCATCCTGCGCGACCTACGAACACTAAGAAACATTTTGAAGAAATACTTATTGAAAATGTCAGATATGAGCCCACAATCGGCCAGTTTAAAGATTGCGTCAGTTAATAAGTTCATTGACGTAAATTGCAAAAACAAGTAGTAAAGGGAAGTCAGTTGCAAAAGACAAACTAACAATCGTAGATGATACCTCAGTATTTCACTACGAGGGAGATATGACGGTGTTACCTTTCAATGCTGGATTATTATGGGCGACGGCAGAAGAATCTTGGCTTAAAATGTGTCGTCTCACTATAGATGTTACCGGGAGCCAAATGCTTCCAACATACGGGAACGCGAGCTTATTCGACACGGTTTAGTCAGAATAAAAGACGTGTACGACACATCGCAGACGTGTACAACACATATCGCAGACGTGTACGACACAGATCGCAGACGTGTACGACACATATCGCGGACGTGTACGACAGAGATCGCAGACGTGTACGACAGAGATCGCAGACGTGTACGACTCAGATCACAGACGTGTACGACACAGAACGCAGACGTGTACGACACAGATCGCAGACGTGTACGACACAGATCGCCGACGTGTACGACACAGATCGCAGACGTGTACGACACAGATCACAGACGTGTACGACACAGATGGCAGACGTGTACGACACAGATCGCAGACGTGTACGACACAGATCGCAGACGTGTACGACATAGATCGCAGACGTGTACGACACAGAACGCAGACGTGTACGACACAGATAGCAGACGTGTACGACACAGAACGCAGACGTGTACGACACATATCGCAGACGTGTACGACACATATCGCAGACGTGTACGACATAGATCAAAGACGTGTACGACACAGATCTCAGACGTGTACGACACAGATCGCAGACGTGTACGACACATATCGCAGACGTGTACGACACATATCGCAGACGTGTACGACATAGATCAAAGACGTGTACGACTCAGATCGCAGACGTGTACGACACAGATCGCAGACGTGTACGACACATATCGCAGACGTGTACGACTCAGATCACAGACGTGTACGACACAGATCGCAGACGTGTACGACACAGATCGCAGACGTGTACGACACAGATCGCAGACGTGTACGACACAGATCGCAGACGTGTACGACACAGATCGCAGACGTGTACGACACAGATCGCAGACGTGTACGACAGAGATCGCAGACGTGTACGACAGAGATCGCAGACGTGTACGACTCAGATCACAGACGTGTACGACACAGATCACAGACGTGTACGACACAGATCACAGACGTGTACGACACAGATCGCAGACGTGTACGACACAGATCGCAGACGTGTACGACACAGATCGCAGATGTGTACGACACAGATCGCTGATGAATCCTCACAGCCAACGGATTACATGTCGATATGCTTTTGGTAATGTCCTGACATGACAGTCCCTTCTATCGTAGTATCCATAAGGATACAAGACAGGTACATACTTGTACGTGACAAGCCATACGCAGCTGCACTCCAAAAGTATCGCGAAACTGGAAAGGTAGACAAAATTACGAAATGAGCATACGACATCCTCCTTGATGAGCCCAAGCCCACCATAGCCGCCAATTGTCAACTTAAATGGCAAAATGAACTAAACCTCAATCAGAATATAAGTTAGAAAAAACTCACGACCGACCAAATGCCAATATTGACGACTTAGAATTCAGTTAGCTTCAATTTATAACCTGGCACAGATTCAGTCCCACCAATGCCCGTTTGGCAACATATGACATAAGGGAGACGGCAGACTGCGATAGATGTCCGACGGGCGCAAAATGACCCGAGGAGTCGTCGCGCCCTAAAACACCAATAAACAATAGATGCCCTCGTGGAAGTAGTCTAAACAACATATATTCTTTCATTTTTCTGTCATGGCTAAACTTAAGAGAAATTTCGAAATACACTATAGTTGCTGTCAGCTGACTTCAGATCAAAGTGTGATAATAGGCTACAGCCCCCATCCGCCACCGTTTTTTTTCGTTACTGGTGTTTTATGGAAGTATTATGTTGTCTGTAACATGAAACGCTCTTTATAAAGATAATAAATAATATTTCACTTTGCCGTATTGATCACTCTGACAGCTCAAATATGTAATCACACGGGACAACTATCCACTTTACAGTCGACATCGTTCTACAAAACTAAGCATAAGAGGACGAGAGAAGATCAAGGGAGGAGACATCTCATCCCTTCAAGGGAGGAGATGTTATGAGCTCAAACTTGTGAAGACAAATATTCATCCAGTAAAAAACAGTTAATTTACATTTAACTTTTGACGACACTTGAACGATGCTATATAGGAATTAGTGTATTTGTGTCATATAACCTGAAGATCATGTTATATAATTGTGTTATGTTAAAGAATGCAGCAATTATATTGTGACATGCAAAATATGTAATTGGATCTTCTATATAGAATGAGCTGAAGATTATTCTCACATGGTGAATTATGTTTGGGACCAGCATGGCTGGAAGCAAATGCAAACACAACATGTAAGATTATTTATGGCTTCGCTTCCTATGGATGTTGATGCAATTTGCAATTTTGCAGTGTAATAATAGTGAGTGGTAATTATTTATATCTGATTTGTTGGTTATAACAAGCTTCTCGTAACTAACATCGACGTATTTTTATCCGTAAATAATTTCCCAACATTTTCAAGAGTAAGTCTCTGCCGACATATGAACATGTGTCACAGAAACAGTGTATGTGTCACATTATGGTCAGTTAGTTCTCTCTGTACCCAGCAGGGACACCCTGTTCGCCCCGCGTGACCCGGCTGTAGTGCGTCGTGAGGGCAAACTACCTTGGCCCGTGGGTCAGCCCCACCACCCGGTCACCCTCCGCTGCCCCCGGGACCCAGCCCTGCCATCAGCCGTATATAACGGAGACGCCGAGTGGTCAGGGCACCAGTCCACTCAGCGTCCCACAGCAGTGTGACCACAGCAGCAGCAGCAGCAGCAGCAGCAGCAGTATGAAGGTCCTGGTTATCGCATCGCTCCTGGTGGCCGCCGTCAGCGCCGGCGGTGGACACGGCGGTGGACACGGTGGCGGACACGGCGACGGACACGGTGGCGGACACGGCGGCGGACACGGTGGTGGACACGGAGGCGGACACGGTGGTGGATATGGCGGCGACTACAACATCCCGACGTCTTACAAGTTCTCCTACGGTGTCCACGACCCGCATTACGGCCCCAAGTTCTCCCACAGCGAGAGCAACGACGGCAAGGCGGCTCAGGGCTACTACAGCGTGGCGCTGCCGGACGGTCGCACCCAGCACGTCAAGTACCACTCGGACCAGTACGGCTACGGCGGACACAACGCCGAGGTGACATACTCGGGATCCGCCTCGCACGGCGGGCACGGCGGAAACGGCGGCGGACACGGCGGCGGACACGGTAGCGGACACTAGAGCCGTCTCACAACCCCTGCACCGTCTTTGTGACAGCCACGGTCCCGCCTTTCTGGCTCTGTCTATATCGCTTGCTTGTGTACTATGTCTCGTTTGCTTGTGTACTATGTCTCGTGTAAATACTCAGCATGATGTCTTCTGGACCACGCAAACATTGCTAGAATACACGTATTAATATCCATATTTTATTTTTTGATCACCCGACTGGCTGTTTTTTATGATTTTCGCGTGCTATATAGTGAGAATATAGTGAGAATGCCGATATTTATCTGTGCGGAGAAGCGGGCGCTAGCTGCTGCCTCCGGTGGTTTGTAGGCCAACACCCTCTTAGTCGATCGTGTTAGCCGAGCACAACAGCCTTGTATGGCTACCGCTTGACAGCCTGATGGGGATTCAGACTTCCGTTGTACGACTTCACATTCACAACAGCTGCAGCGCCACTGGAAAATTCCCCTTTTTGAAAACCGCTTGGGCTTACAACTTGATTTCTGATTCTCTTTGCGACTTTATTGATGGCATAGAGGTTACATTTTTATCATTTTGACGTCCCTCACCTCCTTTATGACATCGGGTTCACGGTCCAACACAATTTGGGATAATCTCAGTGTACTGTGTAGGTTTGTTTCCCCAAGTGCTGATAAAAACGGATTATTAAAAACCGCACACTGCCCCGCCACTCTGGCATAGAACGAGTATAGTGACCCAGCTGACGCATACCCCTTGTCTAACTATACACAGCCAAGCTGAGCGCATGCCCCTTGTCTAACTATACACAGCCAAGCTGAGCGCATGCCCCTTGTCTAACTATACACAGCCAAGCTGAGCGCATGCCCCTTGTCTAACTATACACAGCCAAGCTGAGCGCATGCCCCTTGTCTAACTATACACAGCCAAGCTGAGCGCATGCCCCTTGTCTAACCATACACAGCCAAGCTGAGCGCATGCCCCTTGTCTAACCATACACAGCCAAGCTGAGCGCATGCCCCTTGTCTAACCATACACAGCCAAGCTGAGTGCATGCCCCTTGTCTAACTATACACAGCCAAGCTGAGCGCATGCCCCTTGTCTAACTATACACAGCCAAGCTGAGCGCATGCCCCTTGTCTAACCATACACAGCCAAGCTGAGCGCATGCCCCTTGTCTAACCATACACAGCCAAGCTGAGCGCATGCCCCTTGTCTAACCATACACAGCCAAGCTGAGCGCATGCCCCTTGTCTAACCATACACAGCCAAGCTGAGCGCATGCAATGCGCCGCCTACCGTGTAGTAATGCAAAACGTCTCCATCCTTCTCGTGATGCAAAACGTCTCCATCCTTCTCCTCCATCCTCCAATTCTCCAACAAAACTCCCCATCACACGAAGGATGTGCCACCAGTTGGTCAGTTGTTGCATGTAAAGGATATCCTGCAATACTGCCAATAATTGTCCTGGCGGAGAGCTCCTGGCTGAGTGGATGGTGCGATGGAGCGCCGATCGGCATGCTGCGGCCGATTGGTAACAATGAACCGCTACCGTTCGCACCCCACTGCCTCGCTCACATGCTCTCAATTGGTGCAGCTGCAGGCCGGCCAGGCAGTGTTGGCAGCGTGGTGTGCTGTGGTGGTCTGGCCTGTGGCCGAATTAATTCAGGTTCTGGGAAGAAGCCTGACCGCGGCGCTGTCCGATTGGGTCAAGTTAGGTCAGGCCAGGTCAGCCAGGTGATGCAGTTAGGTCAGCTGGCATGACCGGCACTGTCTCATGAGATCAGTTCAGGTCGGATTCAGTAAGGTCAGCGGAAGTTGCCAGGTGTTGGGACCTGCTTGCAGTAATGCGTCGGCTAAGAAGAAAGTTTGTCATGTAAGTGTGTTTCACTATCAGCGTCATCCGCTATCATTCCCTTCAAATTCTATGTGGAAATGCTAGCAAATAAATGAACTAATATTATGACAAAATCGGTGAACTGATGCTATTTGTAAACGTATAGTATGAATACCCACATAATTGCATTTATATTAGTTTTGTATATTATATCGACATTATAATTAGTCGTGTGCGTCCAATATGTAACACCAATATGTAACATCATTTGATGTGAAGTGCAGGCATATTGACAACTCCTACGTCATTGCACAATCATTGCATTATAATTAAGTGTCCTTCATGAACTTGCGTAACCTTCGAGCGGTGGCCACTGGCGTCGGCACGTGGCGTCGGCACGTAACCTTCGAGCGGTGGCCACTGGCGTCGGCACGTGGCGTCGGCACGTAACCTTCGAGCGGTGGCCACTGGCGTCGGCACGTGGCGTCGGCACGTAACCTTCGAGCGGTGGCCACTGGCGTCGTCACGTGGCGTCGGCACGTAACCTTCGAGCGGTGGCCACTGGCGTCGGCACGTGGCGTCGGCACGTAACCTTCGAGCGGTGTCCACTGGCGTCGGCACGTGGCGTCGGCACGTGGCGTCGGCACGTAACCTTCGAGCGGTGGCCACTCGAGCGGTAACCTTCGCCTGGCGTCGGCACATGTCTGCATGAAGCGGGCTCTATGTGCAAATTAAGTCTTCGATCCGGCAGCACTTCCAGATTAAATGGCCTCAATGCATGATGCCAACACAGTGTGCAGGCAGGACACAGGAGCAGGTTGTTGTACTGAAATAGGTGACCGAATACTCCGGGAACGGGCATAGTTGACGATATACGGGTAAACATAATTATCTGCAT
>JAXIVJ010002192.1:7500-40000 GCA_036785665.1 Chirona hameri | reverse complement strand
TATACTCGGTGGACTTCGTTATTATACTCGATGGACTTTGAAAATACGCAGCATTGGTGAATACGAGTACACGTGAAGAGCCCCAAACATAAATGAAGTCATGGTGCTTTATTCCACGAATAGAAACCGAAATATTTACGGTATCCTGCTGCGATTTTGAAGACACAAAATGTAATTGATGTGATAATTGTAGTGTGCAGTGAGTAACCGGTGTTTGTGTTGTTTTTCGCAGTGAATCGCTGATGCTGGTGCTGAGTGCGCTCTACTGCAAGCTGCTGGTGGTGATCGGAATAGCATTCCCCCTCTCCGAGGTCATATCGTCAGACATACCACCGTTCTATTATAATGTGAGGAGGCATTGAACGCCGATCTTTGTTTCGAATCTTGCAGGCAACGCAATGTTCGGTGTTCGAAATATGAGAGATGCTGGTGACGCAGATTGAACACCATGTTGTGTCGAGTTGTGCTTTATGGTTGGTCAATAACAATCTGGTAATTAAAGATGCGAACATGCTCCCCCATTTCCCACCTCATCTTTGAGATTTCGCTTGCCATTCAACTTCAGACAACTTTTTTCATTCCCTGTTCATCTCCGCTAAGCTACATGCTTGCAATCATATTCTGTTTATTCTCGCCTGGCTACAAATCTGTAACAACATTCACTGTGTGGTCTGCTTCAGGTGTTCTACATATTCCTGTACAGCATCAGCATCCTGTTCCTGTTGTACGTGTACATGTTTCTGATGCGCGACCTGTCTGGCGCTTCATCGTCGTGCGGCTCTTCAAAGATGTCCAAACTGTCCAGCGCCAGTGTCTCCAGACTCAGTAAGTGACACGGATGTTACTTACCATATACGTATTCTGTTATAGTACAGCTAACTAGGCAACTGAGCGCACTATGCGCTAAACTGAGCGCACTATGCGCTAATCTGAGCGCACTATGCGGTAAACTGAGCGCACTATGCGGTAAACTGAGCGCACTATGCGCTAAACTGAGCGCACTATGCGGCAAACTGAGCGCACTATGCGTTAAACTGAGCGCACTATGCGGTAAACTGAGCGCACTATGCGGTAAACTGAGCGCACTATGCGGTAAACTGAGCGCACTATGCGCTAAACTGAGCGCACTATGCTGTAAACTGAGCGCACTATGCGGTAAACTGAGCGCACTATGCGGTAAACTGAACGCACTATGCGGTAAACTGAGCGCACTATGCGGTAAACTGAGCGCACTATGCGGTAAACTGAGCGCACTATGCGCTAAACTGAGCGCACTATGCGGTAAACTGAGCGCACTATGCGGTACACAAGTTTCTCCAGGGTCTGTGACGCAACCAATACAAGGAAACCAGTCACTTTGCCAAATCGCTGTGAATGTGCTAATAAGGGGTATTCGTGCCTGAAAATGTTATATATGGCATTGGTTTGGCTAAATTATCAAGATATACCCCCAAAACGCATTTTTTCCAAAGCAATATATTTCGAAAACATAGTCGCATATTCAGTATAGATTGCGAGAAGTGGCGCGGATTTCAAAAGTGGCGCATGTTGTTATGACATTGTGTGCTTCGAAAGAAGATGTAGAAGACTCGAAACTTATGTAAAAATAATTATTTATAAAAGTAGTAACTACAAATTTAATGATTATCCTAAATTTGTTTTTACATAACTAGCATAATATTGTCATTAGTGAAGGGTTCGCTCGCTGGTCCAGTAACGCCGCTTTTAACACATGCTACCATGTGAAGCTTTTCGACAAAGAGACAAATTTGTCGACAACGCACCACATTTCAGGATAAAACATCAAATATATTCGGTAGGAGAGTCCTTATAACCAAACGGAGTATGCCGTAAGTGATTTCTCGACATGACCTTCAAAACTGCTATCTCAGTTTAAAACCTCATTATAAAAGTGACTGATTTCCTTAACACGCGCCCTGGAGGGGGGCGAAATCCGCCCACGCCTCCGGTTTTTCGAGGATAGCGCAAAAACGGCGGCGCGCAGCGCCGCCGTTTTTTGTATACCTGTTTAGAAATGATTTTCCCGCATTATGTAAAATATTGGCCTCAGGTCAACTCAGGTCAGGTCACCAGACCAGGTCACGTGATGACCTCAACTCCAAAACGTTTGCAGTAGTACCACAGCCACAGTTTTACGCTGATTGGTTTCAATCTTGCAGGACTTCATAAGGTCATAAATACCAACAATTTGTTGATCTCGGATTTCTAATATCGGTGACCTAAGGTCAGGTCAATTTTGTGACCGCTAACACGGTTTTATCAATAACTATCGACATAATGAAGATAGAGAAGAGAAAACGGTACCAATATGTTTCTCTCGTCGAGACACGTCTCCCAATATGCAACATGACCAACTTGGGTCACCACTTGACCTTGACCTGAGGTCAGATTTCTCAGTTGACCTAACCCGGTCACCATGAATATGATTCGAAGCGCCTTGACAAGACACACGCGATGGCGTAAACATTATTGCTTTATATTTATTAGGTAAAAAGTTATTTGGGGAAAACAGTTTTGAAAACAAAATTACCTTTTTGACATTCGATGACCTCTGGAGCCTAAACTATTGACCTGAGCTCAAATCTGAGGACACCTATGTCGATTGCATTTTTCAATGACTTTCGATTGCTTTTTTCCGTTTGCTGCTAACTATCATAGTTCCCGAGATATTTGGGGGTGTTCGAACCGAAGTCTTGAAAACTTGAAAATCTGACCCTTGATGACCTCTGGTGACCTCAATATTGACCTGAAGGAAAAAAATTAACGAAATACTTTCGAAAGAGCTTGTCTCGAGCTATCTAACGTCGTTTCCCGCTTGTCGCTACGTTGCGTGGTTTTCGAGATCATAGGGGGGGGGCGAAATCCGCCCCCCCCCCCTCTAGGGCGTGTAATTATTAGAGGCCCTCCAGGGCGCGTGTTAAATGACATCTGTCCTGGGCTCTTGGCAGGAAAAGCGATACGACTGATTTAATATTTTATCAAACGGAGTTTAAAAAACTTGTTAGTTCGGTTTGCTTTTCGATTGGCTGTGATGCAGTATCTGACGAATCAGTGTTGACCGATGTATGCCCTTTATGTACACCATTACTACCTGTATTAGTGATTAGCTCATTCATCACCATTTCAGGAATAATGCTTCTATTCCATTTTGTCAGGTCCGAGCGGACGTGCAGCAAAGAAAGGTGGTGATAAATCACGTAATAGCTGTTTGCGTCGATTTCGTGTTTGTAGTTTTTGGCCCGAGTTTTAGTTACCTACCATTGCCTTCAGCATGGACCGCTTTTACTTGTACGTCAGTTGTCACTGTTTGTAGAGCTTGAATCTCGATCACACGTATTCAAATCGTGCAATGCAAAGCACGCTATAGTTGCATGCCGCTTAATCGTGCATTACCACACCATGTGTTACGCACGCTATCTGTCGCGTCTTATTTGGTGCGCACGCTATCTGTCGCGTCTTATTTGGTGCGCACGATTGTTGATGTGCTAGCATCCGCTGTATAGCGTCTTATTTTATGAAAACGAAGGCACACTATCAGATAGAGATATGTTGGCACGTGCAGTTTTACTTGTTATAGCGTCTTCTTTTATGAAAACGAAAGCACACTATCAGATAGAGATATGTGGCACATACAGTATGACTTGTATGTGCCAGATATCCCTGTTCTGAAGTCAATGGCGGGAATACACGTGCAGCTCATTGATATAGCATGCATCATGTGTGGTAGGCTGGTAGACGTGATACCCACCCTCTACAAATGCAAATGGTGAATGATGAGATGGGTCCTGTGTATTGTGCGAAGTGCATCAAAATTGCTAGCAGTATGCCATGGAGCAGTAACACATGGCATGCCAAGTTTCCATGCAGCCATGTAAATATCTCGCTTTCAGTCGTTAAAATATCGTCCAAATCTGTTTTGGGTAGGTACCAAATTGGAAATATGGTTTCAATGCAACCTTAGTTGCTTAGGTTGATAGGAATCCTGGCCAAATCTGGCATAGCGAACCATTTGTTAGGAAGAAACCTTCCGGTAATTGCCTGAACTTCACTTCTTGACCACTGCCCCTTTTAACAGTTGGTTTTCTGCGGCTGGGGCTGGCCAGGGAGCGAGCTGACTTCCTTCCCTGACCTCTGCCCCGCCCCCCCCCCCCCCTCCAGATCGGCTGCTGCGTCCTGAGTCAGCGGCGAGAGACAGGTTAGGTCGTGACCTGGACTCGGTCAGCCAGACCAGCAGAACGTCACAGAAGAAACCCTATCAGGTGCTGGTAGCCAACTACGGAAGCTTCTATCTCCGCATGGGAGCTGTTCGTAAGTCATCGTTAGGCTTTGCCGTGGATGAGAGACACCTGGATCGGCAACTCCCCGCCCGTGGCCGACCAACGACGGGTAGGAAACCACCGCCGCTTAACGTTCATCAATTTAGTTCGACGTGCACATTCACGTTCGCGTGACACATTCACGGTACCCGCAGTACTCACCGATCGTTTAATTAAATTTGGCAGGCTATCAGAGCTCTTCTTCCCGGCTTAGGATAGGAATGACAGATAGGAAACTAGGTGGCCGGCGCGGTCACCAGCATCAAAGACGCCGACGGAGAGTTGCCGATCCAGGCATCTCTCTCATCCATGGCTTTGCTTTTCTTATTGATTACAAAATAGAAGTGTGAATACTTAATCAATCAATGTCTTTGCAATTTATGTCGTAAGAACTACGTCACCTGCTAATTATGATCGCGTTTAAAGGGAGTGTGCCTATACTGTTTTGGAATGTCAAAAATATTTTGCATACGGTAAGTATCGGTTTGATTGTTGTATATGATGAAATTCACATCTGGAGCCCCTTTAGTTGAATTTTCCCTTATATTGTTTTTTGCTTCTTTTTTTCGATATCTATAAAACGATCGCCACTATGGCGATGTGTAAAACGGCGCACATAAGACAATACAATTACGGCCACATCATGCAAGATAGAAAGACAAGTTTTGCACAGCACGTTCTTGCCACTCTGAACTTTATTATGTGCGAGTTTCGTTGCTCTAAATTGATATCTTCTTCAAAAAATGGCCATCAGCCATCATCGAAACGGCCATCATCGAAAAACATGATAGCCGTCCAGTTTCTGTTCGGCTGCTGCGTGCATGAGCTGTTTTGTTGAATTGCTATTGGCCGGCGCTAACAATATGCTAGAAGTCTAATCGATAGTTACAGTGCTTCTAGTAGCGGAAGCCCTCTGGAGTCTACCCGATAACTTTTTGCTCTCAGCAAGTTCCTGGAGTCTTTGGAATATCTCAGCAACTAAGGCGAATCTGGAGAAACGAAATCATGGGTGAATTCAGAAAATTATGTTCTATAGACCAGTGTCAATAGCCCCAAATAAGCGATGTGAGTAGGCACACTCCCTTTAAGTTAAATGTTCGAAATGTGTATTACATAAAGCAGCAGCAGGGGCGGGGCGGATCCAGAAAATCTTCAAGGGGGAGGGAGGGTGTCATCAATTGCAGTGGTGCCCCTACCTATATACCCAAATCTGAAACTCCACGGATTTGGTCCACTATATTTTGAGGGTGCCCCTATTTCAGCTCTTTGTTTTAATTGACAACGTTGGCTATAGGTAATTGCAATATCAGTCGTAACCTTTCTATCATTTAAAGTGCCGCGGATGGAGCTAAAATATATTATTTGGGCAGTCAAGGGCGGCCCCAGACGGCTGATGAAGAATTGACCAAGAGGGAAGTCTAGGTTCGTGACCGGGGGGGGGGGGGGGGGTTGGAAGCCGTTGCGGAACCAAAATTTGAGGCTTTGAGCGGGTTGGAGAACCAATTTTTGTTATTGGAACCAGCATGCAGGGTCAAAACGAGGAAATATGTCTGGAGCAAAAGGTGGTGTCAAAAGACATGTTGCTCCCCCCCCCCCATTTAAAGCCAAAGGTGGGGCCATAGCCCCCATATCATACCTCCCCCCTCCTCCCTCTGCGGCCGCCAGTGTGTACAGTCTATATTAGACCCTTGTGTACTGGAAAATAACACTGATTGATTTGCGCCGCGTAGCGGCGCGGATGTTTTTGCTTTATTTTGTTTCTGTCTGAATAACTAGGCACTAAAAAAGTCGAAAGGTTCTATAATCTATATGTATCAGCCCAAGGGGGCCCTCAGGGCCCCTCGAGTCCGATACGTTGTTGCCTCTGGTATAAAGGCACGTTGGTGCCCCTTCATAGCCCGAGGGACGGGAGGCATGCAGGGACATTTTTTGACATAATTTAGCAATTTTGATTTAGCATCATTTCGCGATCTTTTTCCAGCGATCAATGCTTGTGATTTCATGGCGGCACCAGACCATTGCTTTCCCTCCTGGATTCAAGGAGGCACAGTGCCCTGGTGTCTTCCCTCGCCCCACAGTGCCGCCTACCGTCACGATGGTGTCCCTGGAACACCGGCGCGGTGTTGCTCTTGGTTTACCCCTGGTACACCTGGGTGGTGTTCACCCCTGGGTGGTGCCCCTGGTACACCGGCGCGGTGGTGCCCCTGGTACCCCGGCGCGGTGGTATCCTTGGTGCAAAGAACACTGGATGATTTGCCCCGCGTAGTGGCGCGTTTTTTTTGTGCTTTATTTTGGTGGTGCCCCTGGTGCCCCGGCGTGGTGATGCCCCCATGGCCTAAGGGGGAGGGGGCATGACCTCCGTGCCCCCTGGATCCGCCACTGCCTACAAGTGGAGAGACGGTCGCTTGACTAACACCAGTGTTCGGTATCGGTGTGTCAGTGTCAGTAGTGTCACTGACGTGACCTGTGCTGCCAGTGTTCGGTATCGGTGTGTCAGTGTCAGTAGTGGCACTGACGTGACCTGTGCTGCCAGTGTTCCTGTTCGGTATCGGTGTGTCAGTGTGAGTAGTGTCACTGACGTGGCCTGTGCTGCCAGTGTTCGGTATCGGTGTGTCAGTGTGAGTAGTGTCACTGACGTGACCTGTGCTGCCAGTGTTCGGTATCGGTGTGTCAGTGTGAGTAGTGTCACTGACGTGACCTGCGCTGCCAGTGTTCGGTATCGGTGTGTCAGTGTCAGTAGTGTCACTGACGTGACCTGTGCTGCCAGTGTTCGGTATCGGTGTGTCAGTGTCAGTAGTGTCACTGACGTGACCTGTGCTGCCAGTGTTCGGTATCGGTGTGTCAGTGTGAGTAGTGTCACTGACGTGACCTGTGCTGCCAGTGTTCCTGTTCGGTATCGGTGTGTCAGTGTGAGTAGTGTCACTGACGTGACCTGTGCTGCCAGTGTTCCTGTTCGGTATCGGTGTGTCAGTGTGAGTAGTGTCACTGACGTGACCTGTGCTGCCAGTGTTCGGTATTGGTGTGTCAGTGTCAGTAGTGTCACTGACGTGACCTGTGCTGCCAGTGTTCGATATCGGTGTGTCAGTGTGAGTAGTGTCACTGACGTGACCTGTGCTGCCAGTGTTCGGTATTGGTGTGTCAGTGTCAGTAGTGTCACTGACGTGACCTGTGCTGCCAGTGTTCGGTATCGGTGTGTCAGTGTCAGTAGTGTCACTGACGTGACCTGTGCTGCCAGTGTTCGATATCGGTGTGTCAGTGTCAGTAGTGTCACTGACGTGACCTGTGCTGCCAGTGTTCGGTATCGGTGTGTCAGTGTCAGTAGTGTCACTGACGTGACCTGTGCTGCCAGTGTTCGGTATCGGTGTGTCAGTGTGAGTAGTGTCACTGACGTGACCTGTGCTGCCAGTGTTCCTGTTCGGTATTGGTGTGTCAGTGTGAGTAGTGTCACTGACGTGACCTGTGCTGCCAGTGTTCGGTATCGGTGTGTCAGTGTGAGTAGTGTCACTGACGTGACCTGTGCTGCCAGTGTTCGGTATCGGTGTGTCAGTGTGAGTAGTGTCACTGACGTGACCTGTGCTGCCAGTGTTCGGTATCGGTGTGTCAGTGTGAGTAGTGTCACTGACGTGACCTGTGCTGCCAGTGTTCCTGTTCGGTATCGGTGTGTCAGTGTCAGTAGTGTCACTGACGTGACCTGTGCTGCCAGTGTTCGGTATCGGTGTGTCAGTGTGAGTAGTGTCACTGACGTGACCTGTGCTGCCAGTGTTCCTGTTCGGTATCGGTGTGTCAGTGTCAGTAGTGTCACTGACGTGACCTGTGCTGCCAGTGTTCGGTATTGGTGTGTCAGTGTGAGTAGTGTCACTGACGTGACCTGTGCTGCCAGTGTTCCTGTTCGGTATCGGTGTGTCAGTGTCAGTAGTGTCACTGACGTGACCTGTGCTGCCAGTGTTCGGTATTGGTGTGTCAGTGTGAGTAGTGTCACTGACGTGACCTGTGCTGCCAGTGTTCCTGTTCGGTATCGGTGTGTCAGTGTGAGTAGTGTCACTGACGTGACCTGTGCTGCCAGTGTTCCTGTTCGGTATTGGTGTGTCAGTGTGAGTAGTGTCACTGACGTGACCTGTGCTGCCAGTGTTCCTGTTCGGTATCGGTGTGTCAGTGTGAGTAGTGTCACTGACGTGACCTGTGCTGCCAGTGTTCCTGTTCGGTATCGGTGTGTCAGTGTGAGTAGTGTCACTGACGTGACCTGTGCTGCCAGTGTTCGGTATCGGTGTGTCAGTGTGAGTAGTGTCACTGACGTGACCTGTGCTGCCAGTGTTCGGTATCGGTGTGTCAGTGTGAGTAGTGTCACTGACGTGACCTGTGCTGCCAGTGTTCCTGTTCGGTATTGGTGTGTCAGTGTGAGTAGTGTCACTGACGTGACCTGTGCTGCCAGTGTTCCTGTTCGGTATCGGTGTGTCAGTGTGAGTAGTGTCACTGACGTGACCTGTGCTGCCAGTGTTCCTGTTCGGTATCGGTGTGTCAGTGTCAGTAGTGTCACTGACGTGACCTGTGCTGCCAGTGTTCGGAATCGGTGTGTCAGTGTGAGTAGTGTCACTGACGTGACCTGTGCTGCCAGTGTTCGGTATCGGTGTGTCAGTGTGAGTAGTGTCACTGACGTGACCTGTGCTGCCAGTGTTCCTGTTCGGTATCGGTGTGTCAGTGTCAGTAGTGTCACTGACGTGACCTGTGCTGCCAGTGTTCGATATCGGTGTGTCAGTGTGAGTAGTGCCACTGACGTGACCTGTGCTGCCAGTGTTCCTGTTCGGTATCGGTGTGTCAGTGTCAGTAGTGTCACTGACGTGGCCTGTGCTGCCAGTGTTCGGTATCGGTGTGTCAGTGTCAGTAGTGTCACTGACGTGGCCTGTGCTGCCAGTGTTCGGTATTGGTGTGTCAGTGTGAGTAGTGTCACTGACGTGACCTGTGCTGCCAGTGTTCGGTATCGGTGTGTCAGTGTGAGTAGTGTCACTAACGTGACCTGTGCTGCCAGTGTTCGGTATTGGTGTGTCAGTGTGAGTAGTGTCACTGACGTGACCTGTGCTGCCAGTGTTCCTGTTCGATATCGGTGTGTCAGTGTGAGTAGTGTCACTGACGTGACCTGTGCTGCCAGTGTTCCTGTTCGGTATCGGTGTGTCAGTGTGAGTAGTGTCACTGACGTGACCTGTGCTGCCAGTGTTCCTGTTCGGTATTGGTGTGTCAGTGTGAGTAGTGTCACTGACGTGACCTGTGCTGCCAGTGTTCCTGTTCGATATCGGTGTGTCAGTGTGAGTAGTGTCACTGACGTGACCTGTGCTGCCAGTGTTCCTGTTCGGTATCGGTGTGTCAGTGTGAGTAGTGTCACTGACGTGACCTGTGCTGCCAGTGTTCCTGTTCGGTATTGGTGTGTCAGTGTGAGTAGTGTCACTGACGTGACCTGTGCTGCCAGTGTTCGGTATTGGTGTGTCAGTGTGAGTAGTGTCACTGACGTGACCTGTGCTGCCAGTGTTCGGTATCGGTGTGTCAGTGTGAGTAGTGTCACTGACGTGACCTGTGCTGCCAGTGTTCGGAATCGGTGTGTCAGTGTGAGTAGTGTCACTGACGTGACCTGTGCTGCCAGTGTTCGGAATCGGTGTGTCAGTGTGAGTAGTGTCACTGACGTGACCTGTGCTGCCAGTGTTCGGTATCGGTGTGTCAGTGTCAGTAGTGTCACTGACGTGGCCTGTGCTGCCAGTGTTCGGTATCGGTGTGTCAGTGTCAGTAGTGTCACTGACGTGACCTGTGCTGCCAGTGTTCCTGTTCGGTATCGGTGTGTCAGTGTGAGTAGTGTCACTGACGTGACCTGTGCTGCCAGTGTTCGGTATTGGTGTGTCAGTGTCAGTAGTGTCACTGACGTGACCTGTGCTGCCAGTGTTCGGTATCGGTGTGTCAGTGTCAGTAGTGTCACTGACGTGACCTGTGCTGCCAGTGTTCCTGTTCGGTATCGGTGTGTCAGTGTGAGTAGTGTCACTGACGTGACCTGTGCTGCCAGTGTTCGGTATCGGTGTGTCAGTGTCAGTAGTGTCACTGACGTGACCTGTGCTGCCAGTGTTCGGAATCGGTGTGTCAGTGTGAGTAGTGTCACTGACGTGACCTGTGCTGCCAGTGTTCCTGTTCGATATCGGTGTGTCAGTGTGAGTAGTGTCACTGACGTGGCCTGTGCTGCCAGTGTTCCTGTTCGGTATTGGTGTGTCAGTGTGAGTAGTGTCACTGACGTGACCTGTGCTGCCAGTGTTCCTGTTCGATATCGGTGTGTCAGTGTGAGTAGTGTCACTGACGTGACCTGTGCTGCCAGTGTTCCTGTTCGGTATCGGTGTGTCAGTGTGAGTAGTGTCACTGACGTGACCTGTGCTGCCAGTGTTCGGTATCGGTGTGTCAGTGTCAGTAGTGTCACTGACGTGACCTGTGCTGCCAGTGTTCGATATCGGTGTGTCAGTGTCAGTAGTGTCACTGACGTGACCTGTGCTGCCAGTGTTCGGTATCGGTGTGTCAGTGTCAGTAGTGTCACTGACGTGACCTGTGCTGCCAGTGTTCGGTATCGGTGTGTCAGTGTGAGTAGTGTCACTGACGTGACCTGTGCTGCCAGTGTTCCTGTTCGGTATTGGTGTGTCAGTGTGAGTAGTGTCACTGACGTGACCTGTGCTGCCAGTGTTCGGTATCGGTGTGTCAGTGTGAGTAGTGTCACTGACGTGACCTGTGCTGCCAGTGTTCGGTATCGGTGTGTCAGTGTGAGTAGTGTCACTGACGTGACCTGTGCTGCCAGTGTTCGGTATCGGTGTGTCAGTGTGAGTAGTGTCACTGACGTGACCTGTGCTGCCAGTGTTCAGTATCGGTGTGTCAGTGTGAGTAGTGTCACTGACGTGACCTGTGCTGCCAGTGTTCCTGTTCGGTATCGGTGTGTCAGTGTCAGTAGTGTCACTGACGTGACCTGTGCTGCCAGTGTTCGGTATTGGTGTGTCAGTGTGAGTAGTGTCACTGACGTGACCTGTGCTGCCAGTGTTCCTGTTCGGTATCGGTGTGTCAGTGTCAGTAGTGTCACTGACGTGACCTGTGCTGCCAGTGTTCGGTATTGGTGTGTCAGTGTGAGTAGTGTCACTGACGTGACCTGTGCTGCCAGTGTTCCTGTTCGGTATCGGTGTGTCAGTGTGAGTAGTGTCACTGACGTGACCTGTGCTGCCAGTGTTCCTGTTCGGTATTGGTGTGTCAGTGTGAGTAGTGTCACTGACGTGACCTGTGCTGCCAGTGTTCCTGTTCGGTATCGGTGTGTCAGTGTGAGTAGTGTCACTGACGTGACCTGTGCTGCCAGTGTTCCTGTTCGGTATCGGTGTGTCAGTGTGAGTAGTGTCACTGACGTGACCTGTGCTGCCAGTGTTCGGTATCGGTGTGTCAGTGTGAGTAGTGTCACTGACGTGACCTGTGCTGCCAGTGTTCGGTATCGGTGTGTCAGTGTGAGTAGTGTCACTGACGTGACCTGTGCTGCCAGTGTTCCTGTTCGGTATTGGTGTGTCAGTGTGAGTAGTGTCACTGACGTGACCTGTGCTGCCAGTGTTCCTGTTCGGTATCGGTGTGTCAGTGTGAGTAGTGTCACTGACGTGACCTGTGCTGCCAGTGTTCCTGTTCGGTATCGGTGTGTCAGTGTCAGTAGTGTCACTGACGTGACCTGTGCTGCCAGTGTTCGGAATCGGTGTGTCAGTGTGAGTAGTGTCACTGACGTGACCTGTGCTGCCAGTGTTCGGTATCGGTGTGTCAGTGTGAGTAGTGTCACTGACGTGACCTGTGCTGCCAGTGTTCCTGTTCGGTATCGGTGTGTCAGTGTCAGTAGTGTCACTGACGTGACCTGTGCTGCCAGTGTTCGGAATCGGTGTGTCAGTGTGAGTAGTGTCACTGACGTGACCTGTGCTGCCAGTGTTCGGTATCGGTGTGTCAGTGTGAGTAGTGTCACTGACGTGACCTGTGCTGCCAGTGTTCCTGTTCGGTATCGGTGTGTCAGTGTCAGTAGTGTCACTGACGTGACCTGTGCTGCCAGTGTTCGATATCGGTGTGTCAGTGTGAGTAGTGCCACTGACGTGACCTGTGCTGCCAGTGTTCCTGTTCGGTATCGGTGTGTCAGTGTCAGTAGTGTCACTGACGTGGCCTGTGCTGCCAGTGTTCGGTATCGGTGTGTCAGTGTCAGTAGTGTCACTGACGTGGCCTGTGCTGCCAGTGTTCGGTATTGGTGTGTCAGTGTGAGTAGTGTCACTGACGTGACCTGTGCTGCCAGTGTTCGGTATCGGTGTGTCAGTGTGAGTAGTGTCACTAACGTGACCTGTGCTGCCAGTGTTCGGTATTGGTGTGTCAGTGTGAGTAGTGTCACTGACGTGACCTGTGCTGCCAGTGTTCCTGTTCGATATCGGTGTGTCAGTGTGAGTAGTGTCACTGACGTGACCTGTGCTGCCAGTGTTCCTGTTCGGTATCGGTGTGTCAGTGTGAGTAGTGTCACTGACGTGACCTGTGCTGCCAGTGTTCCTGTTCGGTATTGGTGTGTCAGTGTGAGTAGTGTCACTGACGTGACCTGTGCTGCCAGTGTTCCTGTTCGATATCGGTGTGTCAGTGTGAGTAGTGTCACTGACGTGACCTGTGCTGCCAGTGTTCCTGTTCGGTATCGGTGTGTCAGTGTGAGTAGTGTCACTGACGTGACCTGTGCTGCCAGTGTTCCTGTTCGGTATTGGTGTGTCAGTGTGAGTAGTGTCAGTAGTGTCACGTGACCTGTGCTGCCAGTGTTCGGTATTGGTGTGTCAGTGTGAGTAGTGTCACTGACGTGACCTGTGCTGCCAGTGTTCGGTATCGGTGTGTCAGTGTGAGTAGTGTCACTGACGTGACCTGTGCTGCCAGTGTTCGGAATCGGTGTGTCAGTGTGAGTAGTGTCACTGACGTGACCTGTGCTGCCAGTGTTCGGAATCGGTGTGTCAGTGTGAGTAGTGTCACTGACGTGACCTGTGCTGCCAGTGTTCGGTATCGGTGTGTCAGTGTCAGTAGTGTCACTGACGTGGCCTGTGCTGCCAGTGTTCGGTATCGGTGTGTCAGTGTCAGTAGTGTCACTGACGTGACCTGTGCTGCCAGTGTTCCTGTTCGGTATCGGTGTGTCAGTGTGAGTAGTGTCACTGACGTGACCTGTGCTGCCAGTGTTCGGTATTGGTGTGTCAGTGTCAGTAGTGTCACTGACGTGACCTGTGCTGCCAGTGTTCGGTATCGGTGTGTCAGTGTCAGTAGTGTCACTGACGTGACCTGTGCTGCCAGTGTTCCTGTTCGGTATCGGTGTGTCAGTGTGAGTAGTGTCACTGACGTGACCTGTGCTGCCAGTGTTCGGTATCGGTGTGTCAGTGTCAGTAGTGTCACTGACGTGACCTGTGCTGCCAGTGTTCGGAATCGGTGTGTCAGTGTGAGTAGTGTCACTGACGTGACCTGTGCTGCCAGTGTTCGGAATCGGTGTGTCAGTGTCAGTAGTGTCACTGACGTGACCTGTGCTGCCAGTGTTCGGTATTGGTGTGTCAGTGTGAGTAGGTTCACTGACGTGACCTGTGCTGCCAGTGTTCGGTATCGGTGTGTCAGTGTGAGTAGTGTCACTGACGTGACCTGTGCTGCCAGTGTTCGGAATCGGTGTGTCAGTGTGAGTAGTGTCACTGACGTGACCTGTGCTGCCAGTGTTCCTGTTCGGTATCGGTGTGTCAGTGTGAGTAGTGTCACTGACGTGACCTGTGCTGCCAGTGTTCCTGTTCGGTATCGGTGTGTCAGTGTGAGTAGTGTCACTGACGTGACCTGTGCTGCCAGTGTTCGGTATTGGTGTGTCAGTGTCAGTAGTGTCACTGACGTGACCTGTGCTGCCAGTGTTCGATATCGGTGTGTCAGTGTGAGTAGTGTCACTGACGTGACCTGTGCTGCCAGTGTTCGGTATTGGTGTGTCAGTGTCAGTAGTGTCACTGACGTGACCTGTCCTGCCAGTGTTCGGTATCGGTGTGTCAGTGTCAGTAGTGTTACTGACGTGACCTGTGCTGCCAGTGTTCGATATCGGTGTGTCAGTGTCAGTAGTGTCACTGACGTGACCTGTGCTGCCAGTGTTCGGTATCGGTGTGTCAGTGTCAGTAGTGTCACTGACGTGACCTGTGCTGCCAGTGTTCGGTATCGGTGTGTCAGTGTGAGTAGTGTCACTGACGTGACCTGTGCTGCCAGTGTTCCTGTTCGGTATTGGTGTGTCAGTGTGAGTAGTGTCACTGACGTGACCTGTGCTGCCAGTGTTCGGTATCGGTGTGTCAGTGTGAGTAGTGTCACTGACGTGACCTGTGCTGCCAGTGTTCGGTATCGGTGTGTCAGTGTGAGTAGTGTCACTGACGTGACCTGTGCTGCCAGTGTTCGGTATCGGTGTGTCAGTGTGAGTAGTGTCACTGACGTGACCTGTGCTGCCAGTGTTCGGTATCGGTGTGTCAGTGTGAGTAGTGTCACTGACGTGACCTGTGCTGCCAGTGTTCGGTATCGGTGTGTCAGTGTGAGTAGTGTCACTGACGTGACCTGTGCTGCCAGTGTTCCTGTTCGGTATCGGTGTGTCAGTGTCAGTAGTGTCACTGACGTGACCTGTGCTGCCAGTGTTCGGTATTGGTGTGTCAGTGTGAGTAGTGTCACTGACGTGACCTGTGCTGCCAGTGTTCCTGTTCGGTATCGGTGTGTCAGTGTCAGTAGTGTCACTGACGTGACCTGTGCTGCCAGTGTTCGGTATTGGTGTGTCAGTGTGAGTAGTGTCACTGACGTGACCTGTGCTGCCAGTGTTCCTGTTCGGTATCGGTGTGTCAGTGTGAGTAGTGTCACTGACGTGACCTGTGCTGCCAGTGTTCCTGTTCGGTATTGGTGTGTCAGTGTGAGTAGTGTCACTGACGTGACCTGTGCTGCCAGTGTTCCTGTTCGGTATCGGTGTGTCAGTGTGAGTAGTGTCACTGACGTGACCTGTGCTGCCAGTGTTCCTGTTCGGTATCGGTGTGTCAGTGTGAGTAGTGTCACTGACGTGACCTGTGCTGCCAGTGTTCGGTATCGGTGTGTCAGTGTGAGTAGTGTCACTGACGTGACCTGTGCTGCCAGTGTTCGGTATCGGTGTGTCAGTGTGAGTAGTGTCACTGACGTGACCTGTGCTGCCAGTGTTCGGTATCGGTGTGTCAGTGTGAGTAGTGTCACTGACGTGACCTGTGCTGCCAGTGTTCCTGTTCGGTATTGGTGTGTCAGTGTGAGTAGTGTCACTGACGTGACCTGTGCTGCCAGTGTTCCTGTTCGGTATCGGTGTGTCAGTGTGAGTAGTGTCACTGACGTGACCTGTGCTGCCAGTGTTCCTGTTCGGTATCGGTGTGTCAGTGTCAGTAGTGTCACTGACGTGACCTGTGCTACCAGTGTTCGGAATCGGTGTGTCAGTGTGAGTAGTGTCACTGACGTGACCTGTGCTGCCAGTGTTCGGTATCGGTGTGTCAGTGTGAGTAGTGTCACTGACGTGACCTGTGCTGCCAGTGTTCCTGTTCGGTATCGGTGTGTCAGTGTCAGTAGTGTCACTGACGTGACCTGTGCTGCCAGTGTTCGATATCGGTGTGTCAGTGTGAGTAGTGCCACTGACGTGACCTGTGCTGCCAGTGTTCCTGTTCGGTATCGGTGTGTCAGTGTCAGTAGTGTCACTGACGTGGCCTGTGCTGCCAGTGTTCGGTATCGGTGTGTCAATGTCAGTAGTGTCACTGACGTGGCCTGTGCTGCCAGTGTTCGGTATTGGTGTGTCAGTGTGAGTAGTGTCACTGACGTGACCTGTGCTGCCAGTGTTCGGTATCGGTGTGTCAGTGTGAGTAGTGTCACTGACGTGACCTGTGCTGCCAGTGTTCGGTATTGGTGTGTCAGTGTGAGTAGTGTCACTGACGTGACCTGTGCTGCCAGTGTTCCTGTTCGATATCGGTGTGTCAGTGTGAGTAGTGTCACTGACGTGACCTGTGCTGCCAGTGTTCCTGTTCGGTATCGGTGTGTCAGTGTGAGTAGTGTCACTGACGTGACCTGTGCTGCCAGTGTTCCTGTTCGGTATTGGTGTGTCAGTGTGAGTAGTGTCACTGACGTGACCTGTGCTGCCAGTGTTCCTGTTCGATATCGGTGTGTCAGTGTGAGTAGTGTCACTGACGTGACCTGTGCTGCCAGTGTTCCTGTTCGGTATCGGTGTGTCAGTGTGAGTAGTGTCACTGACGTGACCTGTGCTGCCAGTGTTCCTGTTCGGTATTGGTGTGTCAGTGTGAGTAGTGTCACTGACGTGACCTGTGCTGCCAGTGTTCGGTATTGGTGTGTCAGTGTGAGTAGTGTCACTGACGTGACCTGTGCTGCCAGTGTTCGGTATCGGTGTGTCAGTGTGAGTAGTGTCACTGACGTGACCTGTGCTGCCAGTGTTCGGAATCGGTGTGTCAGTGTGAGTAGTGTCACTGACGTGACCTGTGCTGCCAGTGTTCGGAATCGGTGTGTCAGTGTGAGTAGTGTCACTGACGTGACCTGTGCTGCCAGTGTTCGGTATCGGTGTGTCAGTGTCAGTAGTGTCACTGACGTGGCCTGTGCTGCCAGTGTTCGGAATCGGTGTGTCAGTGTGAGTAGTGTCACTGACGTGACCTGTGCTGCCAGTGTTCGGAATCGGTGTGTCAGTGTGAGTAGTTTCACTGACGTGACCTGTGCTGCCAGTGCTCCTGTTCGGAATCGGTGTGTCAGTGTGAGTAGTGTCACTGACGTGACCTGTGCTGCCAGTGCTCCTGTTCGATATCGGTGTGTCAGTGTCAGTAGTGTCACTGACGTGACCTGTGCTGCCAGTGCTCCTGTTCGGAATCGGTGTGTCAGTGTCAGTAGTGTCACTGACGTGGCCTGTGCTGCCAGTGTTCGATATCGGTGTGTCAGTGTCAGTAGTGTCACTGACGTGGCCTGTGCTGCCAGTGTTCCTGTTCGGTATCGGTGTGTCAGTGTCAGTAGTGTCACTGACGTGACCTGTGCTGCCAGTGTTCGATATCGGTGTGTCAGTGTCAGTAGTGTCACTGACGTGACCTGTGCTGCCAGTGTTCCTGTTCGGTATCGGTGTGTCAGTGTGAGTAGTGTCACTGACGTGACCTGTGCTGCCAGTGTTCCTGTTCGGTATCGGTGTGTCAGTGTGAATAGTGTCACTGACGTGACCTGTGCTGCCAGTGTTCCTGTTCGGTATCGGTGTGTCAGTGTGAGTAGTGTCACTGACGTGACCTGTGCTGCCAGTGTTCCTGTTCGGTATCGGTGTGTCAGTGTGAGTAGTGTCACTGACGTGACCTGTGCTGCCAGTGTTCGGTATCGGTGTGTCAGTGTGAGTAGTGTCACTGACGTGACCTGTGCTGCCAGTGTTCGGTATCGGTGTGTCAGTGTGAGTAGTGTCACTGACGTGACCTGTGCTGCCAGTGTTCCTGTTCGGTATCGGTGTGTCAGTGTGAGTAGTTTCACTGACGTGACCTGTGCTGCCAGTGTTCCTGTTCGGTATCGGTGTGTCAGTGTGAGTAGTGTCACTGACGTGACCTGTGCTGCCAGTGTTCGGTATCGGTGTGTCAGTGTCAGTAGTGTCACTGACGTGACCTGTGCTGCCAGTGTTCGGAATCGGTGTGTCAGTGTGAGTAGTGTCACTGACGTGACCTGTGCTGCCAGTGTTCCTGTTCGGTATTGGTGTGTCAGTGTGAGTAGTGTCACTGACGTGACCTGTGCTGCCAGTGTTCCTGTTCGGTATCGGTGTGTCAGTGTCAGTAGGTTCACTGACGTGACCTGTGCTGCCAGTGTTCGGTATCGGTGTGTCAGTGTCAGTAGTGTCACTGACGTGACCTGTGCTGCCAGTGTTCGGAATCGGTGTGTCAGTGTGAGTAGTGTCACTGACGTGACCTGTGCTGCCAGTGTTCGGTATCGGTGTGTCAGTGTGAGTAGTGTCACTGACGTGACCTGTGCTGCCAGTGTTCCTGTTCGGTATCGGTGTGTCAGTGTCAGTAGGTTCACTGACGTGACCTGTGCTGCCAGTGTTCGGTATCGGTGTGTCAGTGTCAGTAGTGTCACTGACGTGACCTGTGCTGCCAGTGTTCGGAATCGGTGTGTCAGTGTGAGTAGTGTCACTGACGTGACCTGTGCTGCCAGTGTTCGGTATCGGTGTGTCAGTGTGAGTAGTGTCACTGACGTGACCTGTGCTGCCAGTGTTCGGTATCGGTGTGTCAGTGTCAGTAGTGTCACTGACGTGACCTGTGCTGCCAGTGTTCGGTATCGGTGTGTCAGTGTGAGTAGTGTCACTGACGTGACCTGTGCTGCCAGTGCTCCTGTTCGGAATCGGTGTGTCAGTGTCAGTAGTTTCACTGACGTGACCTGTGCTGCCAGTGTTCCTGTTCGGTATCGGTGTGTCAGTGTGAGTAGTGTCACTGACGTGACCTGTGCTGCCAGTGTTCGGAATCGGTGTGTCAGTGTGAGTAGGTTCACTGACGTGACCTGTGCTGCCAGTGTTCCTGTTCGGTATCGGTGTGTCAGTGTGAGTAGGTCACTGACGTGACCTGTGCTGCCAGTGTTCGGTATCGGTGTGTCAGTGTGAGTAGTGTCACTGACGTGACCTGTGCTGCCAGTGTTCGGTATCGGTGTGTCAGTGTGAGTAGTGTCACTGACGTGACCTGTGCTGCCAGTGTTCCTGTTCGGTATTGGTGTGTCAGTGTGAGTAGTGTCACTGACGTGACCTGTGCTGCCAGTGTTCCTGTTCGGTATCGGTGTGTCAGTGTGAGTAGTGTCACTGACGTGACCTGTGCTGCCAGTGTTCGGTATCGGTGTGTCAGTGTCAGTAGTGTCACTGACGTGACCTGTGCTGCCAGTGTTCGGTATCGGTGTGTCAGTGTGAGTAGTGTCACTGACGTGACCTGTGCTGCCAGTGTTCCTGTTCGGTATTGGTGTGTCAGTGTGAGTAGTGTCACTGACGTGACCTGTGCTGCCAGTGTTCGGTATCGGTGTGTCAGTGTCAGTAGTGTCACTGACGTGACCTGTGCTGCCAGTGTTCGGTATCGGTGTGTCAGTGTGAGTAGTGTCACTGACGTGACCTGTGCTGCCAGTGCTCCTGTTCGGAATCGGTGTGTCAGTGTCAGTAGTGTCACTGACGTGACCTGTGCTGCCAGTGTTCGATATCGGTGTGTCAGCGTGAGTAGTGTCACTGACGTGACCTGTGCTGCCAGTGTTCGGAATCGGTGTGTCAGTGTGAGTAGTGTCACTGACGTGACCTGTGCTGCCAGTGTTCGATATCGGTGTGTCAGTGTCAGTAGTGTCACTGACGTGACCTGTGCTGCCAGTGTTCGATATCGGTGTGTCAGTGTGAGTAGGTTCACTGACGTGACCTGTGCTGCCAGTGTTCGATATCGGTGTGTCAGTGTGAGTAGGTTCGCTGACGTGACCTGTGCTGCCAGTGTTCGGTATCGGTGTGTCAGTGTCAGTAGTGTCACTGACGTGACCTGTGCTGCCAGTGTTCGATATCGGTGTGTCAGTGTGAGTAGGTTCACTGACGTGACCTGTGCTGCCAGTGTTCGGTATCGGTGTGTCAGTGTGAGTAGTGTCACTGACGTGACCTGTGCTGCCAGTGTTCCTGTTCGGTATCGGTGTGTCAGTGTGAGTAGTGTCACTGACGTGACCTGTGCTGCCAGTGTTCCTGTTCGGTATCGGTGTGTCAGTGTGAGTAGTGTCACTGACGTGACCTGTGCTGCCAGTGTTCGGTATTGGTGTGTCAGTGTGAGTAGTGTCACTGACGTGACCTGTGCTGCCAGTGTTCCTGTTCGGTATCGGTGTGTCAGTGTGAGTAGTGTCACTGACGTGACCTGTGCTGCCAGTGTTCCTGTTCGGTATCGGTGTGTCAGTGTGAGTAGTGTCACTGACGTGACCTGTGCTGCCAGTGTTCGGTATCGGTGTGTCAGTGTGAGTAGTGTCACTGACGTGACCTGTGCTGCCAGTGTTCGGTATTGGTGTGTCAGTGTGAGTAGTGTCACTGACGTGACCTGTGCTGCCAGTGTTCGGTATCGGTGTGTCAGTGTGAGTAGTGTCACTGACGTGACCTGTGCTGCCAGTGTTTGGTATCGGTGTGTCAGTGTGAGTAGTGTCACTGACGTGACCTGTGCTGCCAGTGTTCGGTATCGGTGTGTCAGTGTGAGTAGTGTCACTGACGTGACCTGTGCTGCCAGTGTTCGGTATTGGTGTGTCAGTGTGAGTAGTGTCACTGACGTGACCTGTGCTGCCAGTGTTCGGAATCGGTGTGTCAGTGTGAGTAGTGTCACTGACGTGACCTGTGCTGCCAGTGTTCGGTATTGGTGTGTCAGTGTGAGTAGTGTCACTGACGTGACCTGTGCTGCCAGTGTTCGGTATCGGTGTGTCAGTGTCAGTAGTGTCACTGACGTGACCTGTGCTGCCAGTGTTCCTGTTCGGTATCGGTGTCAGTGTGAGTAGTGTCACTGACGTGACCTGTGCTGCCAGTGTTCCTGTTCGGTATTGGTGTGTCAGTGTGAGTAGTGTCACTGACGTGACCTGTGCTGCCAGTGTTCCTGTTCGGTATCGGTGTGTCAGTGTGAGTAGTGTCACTGACGTGACCTGTGCTGCCAGTGTTCGGTATCGGTGTGTCAGTGTGAGTAGTGTCACTGACGTGACCTGTGCTGCCAGTGTTCGGTATCGGTGTGTCAGTGTGAGTAGTGTCACTGACGTGACCTGTGCTGCCAGTGTTCCTGTTCGGTATCGGTGTGTCAGTGTGAGTAGTGTCACTGACGTGACCTGTGCTGCCAGTGTTCGGAATCGGTGTGTCAGTGTGAGTAGTGTCACTGACGTGACCTGTGCTGCCAGTGTTCCTGTTCGGTATCGGTGTGTCAGTGTGAGTAGTGTCACTGACGTGACCTGTGCTGCCAGTGTTCCTGTTCGGTATCGGTGTGTCAGTGTGAGTAGTGTCACTGACGTGACCTGTGCTGCCAGTGTTCGGTATTGGTGTGTCAGTGTCAGTAGTGTCACTGACGTGACCTGTGCTGCCAGTGTTCGGTATCGGTGTGTCAGCGTGAGTAGTGTCACTGACGTGACCTGTGCTGCCAGTGTTCCTGTTCGGTATCGGTGTGTCAGTGTGAGTAGGTTCACTGACGTGACCTGTGCTGCCAGTGTTCTGTATCGGTGTGTCAGTGTGAGTAGGTTCACTGACGTGACCTGTGCTGCCAGTGTTCGGTATCGGTGTGTCAGTGTGAGTAGGTTCACTGACGTGACCTGTGCTGCCAGTGTTCGGTATCGGTGTGTCAGTGTGAGTAGTGTCACTGACGTGACCTGTGCTGCCAGTGTTCCTGTTCGGTATCGGTGTGTCAGTGTGAGTAGTGTCACTGACGTGACCTGTGCTGCCAGTGTTCCTGTTCGGTATCGGTGTGTCAGTGTGAGTAGTGTCACTGACGTGACCTGTGCTGCCAGTGTTCGGTATCGGTGTGTCAGTGTGAGTAGTGTCACTGACGTGACCTGTGCTGCCAGTGTTCCTGTTCGGTATCGGTGTGTCAGTGTGAGTAGTGTCACTGACGTGACCTGTGCTGCCAGTGTTCGGTATCGGTGTGTCAGCGTGAGTAGTGTCACTGACGTGACCTGTGCTGCCAGTGTTCGGTATCGGTGTGTCAGTGTGAGTAGTGTCACTGACGTGACCTGTGCTGCCAGTGTTCCTGTTCGGTATCGGTGTGTCAGTGTGAGTAGTGTCACTGACGTGACCTGTGCTGCCAGTGTTCGGTATCGGTGTGTCAGTGTGAGTAGTGTCACTGACGTGACCTGTGCTGCCAGTGTTCCTGTTCGGTATTGGTGTGTCAGTGTGAGTAGTGTCACTGACGTGACCTGTGCTGCCAGTGTTCCTGTTCGGTATTGGTGTGTCAGTGTGAGTAGTGTCACTGACGTGACCTGTGCTGCCAGTGTTCGATATCGGTGTGTCAGTGTCAGTAGTGTCACTGACGTGACCTGTGCTGCCAGTGTTCGGTATCGGTGTGTCAGTGTGAGTAGGTTCACTGACGTGACCTGTGCTGCCAGTGTTCGGTATCGGTGTGTCAGTGTGAGTAGTGTCACTGACGTGACCTGTGCTGCCAGTGTTCCTGTTCGGTATCGGTGTGTCAGTGTGAGTAGGTTCACTGACGTGACCTGTGCTGCCAGTGTTCGGTATCGGTGTGTCAGTGTGAGTAGTGTCACTGACGTGACCTGTGCTGCCAGTGTTCCTGTTCGGTATCGGTGTGTCAGTGTGAGTAGGTTCACTGACGTGACCTGTGCTGCCAGTGTTCGGTATCGGTGTGTCAGTGTGAGTAGTGTCACTGACGTGACCTGTGCTGCCAGTGTTCGATATCGGTGTGTCAGTGTGAGTAGTGTCACTGACGTGACCTGTGCTGCCAGTGTTCGGTATCGGTGTGTCAGTGTGAGTAGGTCACTGACGTGACCTGTGCTGCCAGTGTTCGGTATCGGTGTGTCAGTGTGAGTAGTGTCACTGACGTGACCTGTGCTGCCAGTGTTCGGTATCGGTGTGTCAGTGTGAGTAGTGTCACTGACGTGACCTGTGCTGCCAGTGTTCCTGTTCGGTATCGGTGTGTCAGTGTCAGTAGTGTCACTGACGTGACCTGTGCTGCCAGTGTTCGGTATTGGTGTGTCAGTGTGAGTAGTGTCACTGACGTGACCTGTGCTGCCAGTGTTCGGTATTGGCAGTATGATCTACTCGGGCCTGTCTATGGGCCAGTATTTCGAGATGCCGCCGCTGGATGAGTGCACCAACATCCTGGTGGTCGTCACGCCTGGATTGCGGCTCGCCTTCACCTTCGTCCAAATGTACTTCATCTTCCTCAACGCTAGCGTAAGCACCCCCCCCCCTATTTTGTATGGCAGAGAAGTTTTGTTCGTGTTATCTGTGACGTTTAGTTCGTGTTATCTGTCGTGTTAACTGTGGAGTTCGGGCTGCCGCTGATGTGGGAGTTCGGGCTGCCGCTGATGTTGGAGTTCGGACTACCGCTGATGTGGGAGTTATTTCCAGGTTATTGTTAACATGGAAGTAAGAAGTGTGGGAAAGAAATTAGCAAACCATTTTCTCTTAAAAAGGCAACCTAATGCGGAGCTTGTGCCAGCCCAGGACTGTATTTTGTCACGGTTGTGGTTACCTGACTATTGTTCCGTTGTCTTCTACGTTCAGCCCATCTTAGCACATTTTTGGCAACGAAAAGAAACGAGAAAAACAAGCTACTTCATTTATTTCCGTGACAAGTATTGATCCCCGCTCCTTCCAAGCGCCCATTCTCCGTTTTGGCTGCGACGTGTTCTTTGAGCCGGGTATTTTGTCGGTCCGTTCTGTAAATGGCGCCGTGTCTGTCCATCCGGCAGATGTGTGTGAACCAGCACAAGCTGGTCGCTCGGTTCGGCCTGATGCACATGGTGGGCACCAACCTCTGCGTCTGGCTGAACGTGGTGATAGAGGAGACGAAACACGAGCTGGTGCACCTGCTCCACAAGCTGGACCACGAAACCGAATCTCTGCGGATCCCCGGACTGGATGACAGCAAGGAACGTAAGTGTCGTGGGTTGCCATAGATTATCCTGCTCTCTTTGTTTTTACTAGTTCCGCATTAAGGCCCAGGGGCGCGGGTTTGAGGCATCAAAAGAAAGTCGTGCCAGCTGATGATTGGTCCTCCGATTCCGTAGATACCGAATAGCAAAGAGTTGACAGGAACCTCATGTATAAGTGCATTGCCGCCTCATCCAATTACAACAGCGTCAGCTGCTGGTTTGGTTAACTCAACTCAGGGGCGGATCCAGGGGTGGCCGCAGCGGTCGCGCCTCCATCCTCCCCCCCCCCCCGCCAGAAGGGCGCCCCACGGACTGTCTGTCACCGGGCGCCGCCAGGCGGCCGGCGATGGACAGCCCGTGAGCACGCAGCGTCCCTATGGACCGCTTGGACGCCCTTTTGGGCGCCCTGTTGAAAGTAACTTACCGAGTATCAGGTCATACAGGTCATGACCTGGTCCTTTTGACCCGAAGCGCCCTTCCGGCCAGTGACTGCGCCCTTTCGGCCATTGACGGCGCCCTTTCGGCCATTTAACGGCGCCCTCTCGGCCAGTGACGGCGCCCTTTCAGTCAGTGGGCGCCCTTTCTTTGGAAGGCGCCCCTAAATTGGCCTGCGGCCACCCCTCCTAAAATATCCTGAATCCGCCCTTGACTCAACTAACAGACAATTAACAGGAACCTCAATGTATAAGTACATTGCCGCCTCATCTAGTTGCAATAGCGTCAGCTGTGCCGGTTTGGTCACATGTGTTTAACAGGAACCTTAATGTATAAGGGCATCGCCGCCTCATCTAATGGGGTATGTCAGCAAAAAATTTGCCGCCAGGGGCGCTGGGCAGCAATGTGACCCAAGCGGCGATTGTCGCCATTGGCGACAATGTATTAAGTCACTGTTTGAAAGTGGTTCTAAAAATAGTTACGATCGAAAGTGCTAAAGCCTCACGTCCTCCTGTGGTTCGCGGAAGCTTTCTGAGTTGAATTCTGCCGTTTCTTTCATGATATCAATAATTGGGGTTGCACAAAATCGCGGAAGTCAACCATGCGTGGCGAACCGCCATAAGGGCGAGCGGCCCATCCAGCCTCAGCAGACGATCAACCATATCGACTCGCCGCGGCAGCCGTCGTCGGGGCTGCTGCCTGCGGCTCCTGGGCGGGCAATCTTTGTATCCACCGTGGCTTCGGGCCAAACAACAACAGAATATTGGTGGCAAACAACAATGGTTGTACATTTGATTGTTAAACTGATAAACATGCATATATTTAATACAAAATATGGAAGAAAGGCCTTTCTTCTGACGCACTATGTATTAATTGCGATGTCACCAAAGATTGAACTTACTGTTTGAAACACTGCTAAAGAACATACTCACCTACGATTGAGCAAAATATCGTATTGTCGACACCTGCTTACGGCATCCTGCTGGAGCAGCACAGACCGTCATGCTCTCCAGAAAACAATGAGGAAAATACCCAAACTTTAATATAAAATACGGCAGGACCAACGACTTGCGAAGTGCGATGGCCGTGGCATATGGTCTAATTTTATTCCCTGCTCAGTGCCATTCCTTCAGCTCCTCTGGTTCCTTCTGCGCCGCCTGCACCATCGCTCATTCCCATCACCATCTTGTGTGACTTTGATCGTATGATAAATATAAATAATGACTAAACTAAAATACCTCGCCACCGAAGACGACGGCTGGCCGCACGACATGGTCGATCGCCTGATGGGGCCGGACGGCCTGATCGCCCTTATGACGGCTCGCCACGCATGGTTGACTTCGGGGCGATACTGTGCAACCCCAATTATTTATATCATCAAAAAATGGCAGCATTTAACTCAGAAAGCTTCAGCGAATCACATGAGACTTGGCCCTTTATAATTTTCCATCGTAACTATTTTTAGAGCCACCCTCAAACAGTGACTTAATGCATTGTCGCCAATGGCGGTGATCGCCGCTTGGGTCACATTTTACATCAGCGCCATCTACATCCTTGTCAACTGACATACCCCATTACCGCAAACAAAAAAAATGAATTGCATATGGGATGCTTATGGAAATTTTCAAATTGTTGAAAACGTTTTATAATTAAATTGATTACCAATGGTATATAATGCTTTTGCAAAATATGTCTAGTTTAGGATACAAAATTTACTTAGTTGTCAAACCATGCACCAGCCCCTGTGTTGAAGCGGCAAACCCGCGCTACCTAGTTATTAAGTTACCTTGGTTAAGACCACCACAAAGTAAGTAATCCACATAATATACATCCTTTCTCATGCTTTATGACAGGGGTATGTTATAACTAAAATATAATCAATACCGGATCCAAATGCATTGAACGGGTTGTAGGTACCTAAGGTTTTAATAAACATAACCGAAATTTGATGTCTTTAAGCAGCAGTGCCGTATAAAGTCGTGCGTCCCAAGCTACCTCTATTCCGCCCTGCTCTATGCCCTAGTGACGTCATCACTATCGTCATCATCATCGGAGAGCGCAGAGATGAGCGCCGACACGTCCGCACTGATAGAAGACCTGGACCACTTCCGTTCGGCTATGGAGGGCACTTCGCTCACCAAGTGTATGCGCTCGGACATCATGGGCCAGCTGGTGAACTCTGCTGCTCCGTTCCTGTTTCCGTGCACCATCGAGTATTCCCTCATCTGCGCGGCCACGCTGTACGTCATGTGGAAGAACCTCAACAAGCTGAACACGGTGTGTGTGGTGCCCGACCTCAGTGTGTCGGTGGTCACCGACAGGATGAAGAAGCACCAGTACTCCGTCGACTGCGCCAGGTAGGTGCACTCTGCAGCAGGCCGGCTCCGTCTGTCGCTAGTGCTTTCATATGCATTTGGGAGGCAATAATAATTGCCGAATTGGTACATGGAGTACAATGTCTGTGACTGGCTGCAGTTTCGCCTAACTTTGGTTAGCTATGAACGGGTAAGTTGTTATTTTAATATTCATTTTAAGTGTGTTTCATGCTGATTGGTGATCCCTTTTCTTTTGAAATGTACTGTGAATATCGGTATAGGCGGATGCTGAATGTTTTACAATGACCAAGCTTGATAGTGAGCCATGAATGCATCGTTATGACTCCACTCTTCTAGGCAAGATTAATTCGATGACGATCAGTATTTTGTCACGCATAACTGATGACTGGCGGTATGAATGCCCTCTGCTATGCACTAGTACCGCCCCAATACATGTGACGCTATATAACCTCGCCCCTGTATTTGCAGAGCGTCGAAGGGCCTGTTTCTGGGCATCCTGGTGTTCGTCGCCTCCATCATCTCGCTGATCCTGTTCTTCGTGCTGATCGACAACGACAGCACGCGCTCGGTGGCCATCATGAGCGCCAGCATGACGGAGCTGGTGCTGTACAGCGTCACCGTGCTGGCCACGCTGGTCGGCATGATACAGATCCAGCGGCTCAGGTCAGCCGCGTGGCAGGCTGCGGCTGTGACGGGCCGCGGCGGTGGCTACTGTTCGCTGACGGTGTTCACTAGACCAATGCGGCGTGCTGTTACAGATCGGTACAGACAGTGAGCGGAAAAGACTTCAGTGAATAGGGATTTATGCCGATAATTTTTTCCGTTTAGGGTTACAAAGAAAACTATGTACTTCCATAGCGCGGTCCGGACGACGCTAGCCACCTGATTATAGTATCGTCGATCGCTCCAGCGATTCATAAAGTTAGATTATATGCCTGAGCTCAAACTATGACACGGTTTACATGTACAGAATTGTAGAAATGTAGAGCTGGATAATATGCCTTCTCTCTAACGTTGCTACAATTTGCAGGTACGAGTCGGACAGAAACATAGAGCTGGACAACATCCTGCTGGTCGTCGCCCAGACAGGCGTCTACTTGTACGCCTCCTTCAACATCATCGGATCACACTTCTCCGGCGACGTGTACCAGCTGGTCACGGGCATCATGTCCATTGTGCAGGTATGACAGCACATTACGAGTATATCAAGAAGTAAAATAGTGGTTTTTGTTTCGTGATTTGTTTGATGGTTGTTATTCGTGATTTCAAAAATATTCACCAATTACTAGTGGCTACGTTTGCCTGCCAAATAGCGTAATTTTTGCGAGAATATATATATATATATATATATATATATATATATATATATATATATATATATATATATATATATATATATATATATATATATATATATATATATATATATATATATATATATATATATATATATATATATATATATATATATATATATATATATATATATATATATATATATATATATATATATATATATATATATATATATATATATATATATATATATATATATATATATATATATATATATATATATATATATATATATATATATATATATATATATATATATATATATATAATATATATTATATATATATATATATATATATATATATATATATATATATATATATATATATATATATATATATATATATATATATATATATATATATATATATATATATATATATATATATATATATATATATATATATATATATATATATATATATATATATATATATATATATATATATATATATATATATATATATATATATATATATATATATATATATATATATATATATATATATATATATATATATATATATATATATATATATATATATATATATATATATATATATATATATATATATATATATATATATATATATATATATATATATATATATATATATATATATATATATATATATATATATATATATATATATATATAAAGATATTCAACAAGCCGGAATATATGTCAGAGAACCACATATGGGAAACTACCATACCAAATTTCAGAATGATATCACCATTTTTGACTGACGTATGGCATGTAAAGTATGGGTAACTCAATAGATGGCACTGCTGTATTTCTGAGACAAAACTGGTCTAGAAACATGCCTTTGTTATTTAGATTTATCAATTACAAATTTTGACCTTCATTAACCTGAACTTGACCTGAACTTGACATTAACTACACACAAATGAAATCAGGGGGTAAAATGACTATCACTATCGAATTATACATGGAAAGTATTCATACAAAATGTGTTGCATGGCTTTCGTAGATATTTTGAGCATAGTGACCTTTTGTGACCTGACCTTGACCTTGGCCAACAATCTCACTTTAACTTATGCGGGATGTGTATCATACCTTTGGCAGCACTTTGGGTGATCATGGTCGTAATCGAAGGCTTTGGATGGAAAGTATGGCCCATATACTCAAGTACGACGATTTTGACCTTTTACCTGACCGTGACCTGACATTTGACTTTACTTTGATTTGTGTTAGCAAGATTTAACTTCATCTCATTAAGAGCTTTCGAATGCCCCCTTGCGCGTCTCGCTGCGATCATTGGTTCGGAAGATAACCAGGGGACGTTTAACGCCCCCCCCCCCCCCCCTCCCCCTATATCGAAATAAGTCATTTTGGTAATCTTGAATATGATCAAAGTAAATTCCTTGAAACAAATAACCCCTTTCGAAGGGCTGTATTAAATGCGTTTTTTTATAAAATATCCAAATAATGTATTTTCATTATTATGAACATGATCAAAGCCTCCAACAAAGTCAAGTCAATAAACTAAAGTGATTCAAACCGCCATTTACGGGTATATTCTTATTAAGAATTATACGTATTGTGAAAAAAATCAGGAACAAACTCAGCTCGTATCAGACCGCTCAAGATCCTCTGATTGACGCTAAAATTATATCAAGATTCATTTTCCATCGACAAGACTGCAACCAGTAAGGCGCCGTAGTTGGCGATGAACGAGCGCGCGCGAAGGAAATATATGGCGAATTGCAACTCGATGGGGCAAGTAGTTTCTGATATTCAAAAAGGGTGCGCACGTGCGGACGTGCAGAGGCACCCCACCCGTCACTTGTGGGAAAGAGGCGGCTGAGAGGTCTCTAACCACACACCGAATTTGAACACAATCGACTAAGCCGTTCCTGAAATATAGAATAGGGGTGAGTACGTGTGCACATGCAGAGGCACCCCATCCCTGACTTGTGGGAAGACGGCTAGGCGGTGTACGGTGTAGACGGCTAGGCGGCTAGAGCGGTGTACGGCTAGGCGGCTGAGAGGTCCCTAACCACACACAAAATTCGAACACAATCGGCTTAGCCATTCCTGAGATAGATAATAGAGGCGTGCACGTGCGCACGTGCAGAGGCACCCCACCCCTGACTTGTGGGAAAATGGCGACTGAGAGGTCCCTAACCACACACCAAAATTGAACACAATCGGCTCAGCCGTTCCTGATATATATAATAGGGGTGTGCACGTGCGCACGTGCAGAATAACCCCACCCCTGACTTGTGGGAAAGTGGCGGCTGAGGGGTCCCTAACCACACACCTAATTTGCACACAATCTGCCCAGCCGTTGCGGAGTTTTTGCGAGAAAACACTATTCAACACCCCTCACGTGGCACGCGCCATGCGCCACGCGCAGTGGTAGTCACCCACGTGAGTCCGCATTGGTCTCAAACAAGAGTAGGTTCGATGGGGCTGCTCAGCAAAGAAGCCCGCTTGCCAATTGGACGTGCGGTTGCAGAGATATTAGATTCTCAAAAGCGTTGCCACGGGTCGTGTCGGGTCGAGCCGGGCCGCTCATATTTAGATTTTTCCCTCATACCACGGAAGAACGAGCGAGCTCCTGGCAATGTATACGACTATACGGTGTACGGCAACATTCAATATGCTGTGCCGCAGAGCTTGGGTCCCTTTTGAGACTCACCTACGACATGAGACATACGACGGAATGGGAACTGCTGAGCAATCCAGCACAGCATGCATCAGGCGGTAGGTTTGAGAGACATCTGTCGGCTGGAATAGGAACTGCTGAGCAATGCGGCACAGCATGCATCAGGCGGTAGGTTTGAGAGACATCTGTCGGCTGGAATAGGAACTGCTGAGCAATGCGGCACAGCATGCATCAGGCGGTAGGTTTGAGAGACATCTGTGGGCTGGATTAGGAACTGCTGAGTTGTGCGGTACAGCATGCATCAGGCGGTAGGTTTGAGAGACATCTGTGGGCTGGAATAGGAACTTCTGAGCCATGCGGCATAGCATGCATCAGGCGTTAGATTTGAGAGACATATAGGGGCGGAATGGGAACTGCTGAGTTGTGCGGTACAGCATGCATTAGGCGTCATCCTTGCAGAGTACAACGGAATAGACTAAGATAAGCGGAGACGGCACCAAACGCGTCAGGAGCGGCAACAAACGCATCTTTTGAGGGACAGCGAGTACCGAACGGTGTTTCCCGAAGTGAAACAGTATAACTGACAGGACGTGATGTGATGTGATATGATAACGTGGTGGCGTGATGTGATAACGATCATAACGCCCATCATCAGCCGGGCCATTAATTAGCTGAGCAATGAGCAGTGATAGCGACCTCTGGTGACAATGATCACCTATAATGCCCTCATCAGTGTATCCGAATATTTTACAGGAATGATAGCGCACTGTAGGCTACTCGATTTTCCACGTTTTACGCAGAACCACTACCAGAACACAGAAGAGTAACATTTGATATAATTATGTATGATGAATTTGAAGAATTTCTTTTATTGCCCGCTTTCACGAAGGATTATTGCGCTGCAAGATTCTGGAAAGTTTTAAAAGGTTTTGGTATAGAAGTTCGATATATATATATATATATATATATATATATATATATATATATATATATATATATATATATATATATATATATATATATATATATATATATATATATATATATATATATATATATATATATTTGCAAAGAGCTTTGGAACACCTTTTTCTGAGTCATGCTAACCTTTTTAGTTTTCGAGTTAGAGGGGGGGGATTTTGATGCATGGGATTTTGGACCCAATGGGATTTTGCACGCTGATCATGCTGGCTAGCAAAAGTCATGTACCATTGACGTCACGACCATCGACCAATCAGAGGCTTGAGACCCTGTTTTTGCCGGAATGGCCTACCTTGTTATATAGCCTTGGATAATCGGGTATAGTCGAACTTATTGCTCAATTCCTTCAGCAATCTAGTTCAACCGATACATGCGCGGACAGCAATCCACCATTTATTATAATTTGGGAGAGTTATTCTATTAAGTTTTACCATTGCGAGACGCCTATCAAACCACTGCATCATTGCATGAAACTAAACCAGACAAACGTATCTCTATCTATTCCACCCTCATCTCAAATATGCACAAACATCATTATCCAACTAAGCAATTTAATTAAATCACTCATTTTTCTATCTCAAATATTACATTACAGAACAGTGACATCTAGCGGCAAAAACAAAAATAGCATTTACTAGCGTCATCTATTCACACCTACCAGTGGTGTTAGGGGCAATCCGTAAGGGGGTCGCTGACATCGCCAGCGACACCCCAAAATTCGATGCGGTCAATTTTTGGGAGTTCGCGAGGCTAACTACAATAAAGAGAGTCATGGTCGTTCTTCGGGTGTACATAAGCTAGATAA
>JAXIVJ010002192.1:0-2500 GCA_036785665.1 Chirona hameri | reverse complement strand
ACAGACAGAGACAGACAGAGACAGACAGAGACAGACAGAGACAGACAGAGACAGACAGAGACAGACAGAGACAGACAGAGACAGACAGAGACAGACAGAGACAGACAGAGACAGACAGAGACAGACAGAGACAGACAGAGACAGACAGAGACAGACAGAGACAGACAGAGACAGACAGAGACAGACAGAGACAGACAGAGACAGACAGAGACAGACAGAGACAGACAGAGACAGACAGAGACAGACAGAGACAGACAGAGACAGACAGAGACAGACAGAGACAGACAGAGACAGACAGAGACAGACAGAGACAGACAGAGACAGACAGAGACAGACAGAGACAGACAGAGACAGACAGAGACAGACAGAGACAGACAGAGACAGACAGAGACAGACAGAGACAGACAGAGACAGACAGAGACAGACAGAGACAGACAGAGACAGACAGAGACAGACAGAGACAGACAGAGACAGACAGAGACAGACAGAGACAGACAGAGACAGACAGAGACAGACAGAGACAGACAGAGACAGACAGAGACAGACAGAGACAGACAGAGACAGACAGAGACAGACAGAGACAGACAGAGACAGACAGAGACAGACAGAGACAGACAGAGACAGACAGAGACAGACAGAGACAGACAGAGACAGACAGAGACAGACAGAGACAGACAGAGACAGACAGAGACAGACAGAGACAGACAGAGACAGACAGAGACAGACAGAGACAGACAGAGACAGACAGAGACAGACAGAGACAGACAGAGACAGACAGAGACAGACAGAGACAGACAGAGACAGACAGAGACAGACAGAGACAGACAGAGACAGACAGAGACAGACAGAGACAGACAGAGACAGACAGAGACAGACAGAGACAGACAGAGACAGACAGAGACAGACAGAGACAGACAGAGACAGACAGAGACAGACAGAGACAGACAGAGACAGACAGAGACAGACAGAGACAGACAGAGACAGACAGAGACAGACAGAGACAGACAGAGACAGACAGAGACAGACAGAGACAGACAGAGACAGACAGAGACAGACAGAGACAGACAGAGACAGACAGAGACAGACAGAGACAGACAGAGACAGACAGAGACAGACAGAGACAGACAGAGACAGACAGAGACAGACAGAGACAGACAGAGACAGACAGAGACAGACAGAGACAGACAGAGACAGACAGAGACAGACAGAGACAGACAGAGACAGACAGAGACAGACAGAGACAGACAGAGACAGACAGAGACAGACAGAGACAGACAGAGACAGACAGAGACAGACAGAGACAGACAGAGACAGACAGAGACAGACAGAGACAGACAGAGACAGACAGAGACAGACAGAGACAGACAGAGACAGACAGAGACAGACAGAGACAGACAGAGACAGACAGAGACAGACAGAGACAGACAGAGACAGACAGAGACAGACAGAGACAGACAGAGAGACCGAGAGACCGAGAGACCGAGAGACCGAGAGACCGAGAGACCGAGAGACGAGAGACAGAGAGACAGAGAGACAGAGAGACAGAGAGACAGAGAGACGAGAGACAGAGAGACAGAGAGACAGAGAGACAGAGAGACAGAGAGACAGAGAGACAGAGAGACAGAGAGACAGAGAGACAGAGAGACAGAGAGACAGAGAGACAGAGAGACAGAGAGACAGAGAGACAGAGAGACAGAGAGACAGAGAGACAGAGAGACAGAGAGACAGAGAGACAGAGAGACAGAGAGACAGAGAGACAGAGAGACAGAGAGACAGAGAGACAGAGAGACAGAGAGACAGAGAGACAGAGAGACAGAGAGACAGAGAGACAGAGAGACAGAGAGACAGAGAGACAGAGAGACAGAGAGACAGAGAGACAGAGAGACAGAGAGACAGAGAGACAGAGAGACAGAGAGACAGAGAGACAGAGAGACAGAGAGACAGAGAGACAGAGAGACAGAGAGACAGAGAGACAGAGAGACAGAGAGACAGAGAGACAGAGAGACAGAGAGACAGAGAGACAGAGAGACAGAGAGACAGAGAGACAGAGAGACAGAGAGACAGAGAGACAGAGAGACAGAGAGACAGAGAGACAGAGAGACAGAGAGACAGAGAGACAGAGAGACAGAGAGACAGAGAGACAGAGAGACAGAGAGACAGAGAGACAGAGAGACAGAGAGACAGAGAGACAGAGAGACAGAGAGACAGAGAGACAGAGAGACAGAGAGGACAGAGAGACAGAGAGACAGAGAGACAGAGAGACAGAGAGACAGAGAGACAGAGAGACAGAGAGACAGAGAGACAGAGAGACAGAGAGACAGAGAGACAGAGAGACAGAGAGACAGAGAGACAGAGAGACAGAGAGACAGAGAGACAGAGAGACAGAGAGACAGAGAGACAGAGAGACAGAGAGACAGAGAGACAGAGAGACAGAGAGACAGAGAGACAGAGAGACAGAGAGACAGAGAGACAGAGAGACAGAGAGACAGAGAGACAGAGA